>JARWMC010000001.1:14899372-15081028 GCA_029959065.1 Colias behrii
ATGAATCAACACAATCATTTTGAAAGCAATACAAACTCGTCCATAATTTAATTATTAAATTTCAACATTACTATTCAACATTATTCGAGGTTCGATACTGAACTTCATTTTAACGAAAACAGAAAAGTGGATTGCAAATTGGCTTTTAAAATGTTAATGCTATGCAATTTGCTTGCTTTTATCCTCAGAGGGGAACGATCTCTAAGTAGCTGCTAATAATTAATCATCCAAGACTGATACGTAATTAATAATTCATTTTTTCTCTTCAGGAATTAATTTTTATGTCTGATATGGCAAAACAAATAACATAATAGGGTTAATGTTATTTGTTTTGTGTAATTAAATGCGTAAAATAGAAAGTCGTAAATACTACCGATATCCTTACTGACAGGTTCAGTTGTAAAATATTATCATAGTATAGTATAAGAAACATAAAAGATGCTACATAGCAATTTGTAAGCTTCGTCTCTGGAGATGATAGTGGAAATTGCATTATGGTGGGTTGCATGCATCATGCATGAGCGATATTGAGCCTGAGATTGAGCAAATAAACCTGAAGTGAATTTTTCATTAATCTTCCGAATAACGTATTATATTTTTGTTTGAACACACCAAAATTTTATGAGCAGATCAATTATGTTGAAAATTGTGATCCATTTTTTAAGTTTTTATTAAGAAAACTTTCTGTGGAAAAATAAACAGACATGTTGTATGATTTTATTGTTAACTAGCTTACCGCCCGCGGCTTCGCCCGCTTTGTCTAAAACCTAATAAATTATATACTAAAACCTTCCTCTTGAATCACTCGTTTTATTAAAAAAACCGCATCAAAATCCGTTTCGTAGTTTTAAAGATTTAAGCATACATAGGGACAGAGAAAGCGACTTTGTTTTATATTAAGTAGTGATTACTAAATTGAAAGCAATTAGGTACATTTCATTTACATGGTGTATATTCCAATTAGATCAAATTCTCAATTATTCTGAAAATTTGGAATGTTCTTGTATTTCGTCCTTGTTATTATTAAGAAGGGACAAAAAAAATATGTTCCCTTTTCCTTCTTAGAATGTATCTTTTGAATCGGATAAATGACAATGTCGGGTTCCTATCTAACTCTAACCTCTCAGCTAGGTTTATTGCCAGCTCATACCATACCTACAAGAGAATTAAATTGTTTGGATCATGTTCTTTTAGGCTCTCATTGTAATGCTCAAGTATTTATTATAAATTCTTTCATAACTGATCATAAACCGATTGTGCTCACAATGGACACCGATGCACGTGCTGTTAAACCTATGATCTCTGAAAATTCTGTAAATAGGACTGATTGGGAAGAGGTTTCTCGTGATCTAGATAAAATCGATTATACTACTGTCTTACAGGCTACGAACGCAAACACTGCTGCAAACATATTAGTTGACACCATTAAGGAAATTATCCAAGCTCACACTAAAAAAATTATTAGATCTAAGCGCAAAAAAATTCTTAAGCCCTGGATAACCCCGGGTATACTAAAATGTATCAAAAACCGCGATAAATTGCACATTAAATCTAAAAAACAGCCTAACAACGAAATTTTAAAGTTAACTTATACTAGATACAGATCATTTTGTAATAAATTGCTGAAAAATGTCAAAAAAACTTATGAGAAGTCTAAATTGCAAACATCCCTTTATAATCCAAAACTTTTGTGGCGGTCCATAAAAGAAATTGCTCAAATGAATATTAATAAAAATTCCCCAACACCTTTAATAAGCGGTAAAGATTCTCCAATAAATACATTAAATAATATTAATAGGTATTTTTCAAACATAGGCCGGAAATTAGCTGAAAAAATTACTGATTGCTCTAGTTCCCAGTCACAACATAAAAACGTAAATTTTCATCCACCCTGTAATTCATTTGTACTGCTACCTACTAGTGAATCCGAAATTTTATCAATAATAAATAATTTAAAAAATGATTCTGCTACTGGCTGGGATGGTATACCTACCCATTTAATCAAAATGAACAAAAATATTTTGGCTAAGCCACTAACTAAAATTTTCAACCTATCCATTGAAACTGGTAGTTTCCCTAACTATTTTAAGAAATCTCTCATAACCCCGGTATTTAAGGGCGGTGACAGGAACAGTGTCGAAAACTATAGACCTATATCAGTTTTACCAGTTTTCAGTAAAATTTTCGAGAAAATTATAAATAAGAGATTAATGAACTTTTTTACTATTAACAAGCTCATAGCTCAAAATCAATTTGGTTTTCAGGCGGATAAATCTACAGAGGGAGCAGTATTGGACTTAACTAATTATATAACCAATAGGCTAGATAAAAGAGAAAAATGTATAGGCATTTTCCTCGACTTAACCAAGGCTTTCGACACTGTTTCTGTTCCCATCCTTTTGTCTAAATTGGAAAGTTTTGGAATACGCGGGGTTGCACTTAATCTTTTTACTGATTATTTAACTGCCAGAACTCAAAGAATTAAAATAAATAATCTTGTGAGCACCGATATGCCTGTATTTTATGGCGTTCCGCAAGGCAGTGTACTCGGACCTAGTCTATTCTTAGCCTACATCAACAATCTGTGTCTTCTAAATTTAGACTGTTGTAAAATAATTACATTCGCGGATGACACAGTCCTGCTTTTTAATGGTACAAGTTGGAGGCATGTTTTTCACAACGCGCAAAGTGGTTTTCAAATCATACTGGACTGGCTTCGTTGTAATAAGCTCACAATAAACCTTAAAAAACTAAGTGTATTAACTTCAGTTTAAAAAATGATGTTTTGCCGATCGACCTCTCAATCAAAGCTCATACTTGTAATTATAACAACATAAGTTTGTGTTCTTGTCATACAATTGAGATTGCTAATAATATTAAGTACCTAGGGGTTATTCTAGACTCCCGTCTGACGTGGCAATTGCATATCAATAATTTGTGTTCTCGTACTCGTAAACTGATCTGGACCTTTAAAAAACTACGACAGGTAGCTGAACTTAACCTACTTAAAACTGTTTATCTTTCTCTCTGTCAGCGTATACTTAGGTATTGTATTGTAGCTTGGGGTGGCACTCATAAAACTATTCTTCTACCTTTAGAGAGATGCCAGAGGTCAATACTTAAGGTGTCAGCTTTTAAGCCAGTTCGTTTTCCCACAAAGGATATATATAATTTATTCAATGTATTATCTATTAGACAACTCTATATATTAGACACTGTCCTTAAATTCCATAATCTAATAAACATTAATGTAAGTTTCTCTAACATAAACTTAACTCAGCGTTCAACTAGAGATGTAGTAAAACATCAAACTTTCAATACGACCTTTTTCCGTAGGCAATTTCTATATTTGGGACCACACTTATATAATGTAATAAATAAAGAGTTGAAAATATTTAATTTATCACGATATAAAAGTAAAAAAACTATAACTAAATGGCTGCTCTCAAAGGATTACTACTACACAGAAAATGTAATTATCTCTAGAACCCGCTGTTAACGTGAGAGTCTATATAAGTTATTCAAACGTAAACACATTCTACTCATGCTCTTCTACCATTACATGAACCCACACTCCTCCAATCATGCACACACGTAAGACATGTCACACACACACACACACTCACACTCACACATTCATACACTCAAACACACCCACAGACACAACTTTTACATTATATATATATATTTTTTTTACTTTATTCTCTGTTTAAATTACGTCAATATATTTCTCAACTGTAACATGGAAGGACATCGGTACCCGTAATACAGACTATAGTCTAGTACGGGACCATCGTTTTTGTATATTTTGTAATTGTGGTTGTGAAATAAAGATATTTTTATTTTTTATTTTTTATTTTTTTTTAATGTGGTTTTGATAATTAGATAGAATCTATGAGAATAGGAATAGATTTCTAAACGAAGTCCAAATCCAATTTTTCAAAAGAAGGATAGAAAATATGTATGAATATAATTATGATACTTTGTTCCGATATTGCTTTGTAATACTTATGAACACACTATGGTTTTACTTCTTGCTCCTAAAATAATATATACATATTAGCAAAGTTGCATAGCCACAATATTGCATTGAGGTTTTGCAATGTCATTGTTCAAAGCAGTCTTAAGCTAGCTTATTTATGTTGTTTAAATATTTTGTAACAGTCTTAATATCTATACTAATATTATAAAGCTGAAGAGTTTGTTTGTTTGTTTGTTTGTTTGTTTGAACGCGCTAATCTCGGGAACTACTGGTCCGATTTGAAAAATTCTTTCGGTGTTAGATAGCTCATTTATCGAGGAAGGCTATAGGCTATATACCATCACGCTACGACCAACAGGAGAGGAGCCACGGGGGTGAAACCGCGCGGAGCGGCTAGTATTACATAAAATGATTGAAATTAACGCTTAAACAAAAGGAACAGTTTCAGTTGACCACCCTAATTGGCGTAAATACTAAAAGGGACAACCAATAAGTTATTGAATTTCCAAAAAACATCTAACGAATTCTTTCTTTTGTCCTTTCCATGAAATAAATTGGGAAAGTTTCTAAATCTAATCTATTTTGCTGAAACAGGGAAATACGGCCCATTCTGTATCGTGCGGATTTTATACCTGAATATTCTAATTACGTAATAAAATTTCGAAGTTATATTGTTTCATATAAAAGTTATTAACATCTTTGATCAAAAGTTTAAAATACCATACATGTCATTACATGTTTCGTTCGTTCGTCGAAGTTAAAAGTTTTGGCAATTTTATCCAGACACATTTCAAGTATAACCAAATTGATTAAAAATGTTATCCGACGTAGCGAACAATAAATCTAAGCCGTATATCTCCATAAACATCGCTTCAATTTGCAACAGTCTAGAGCACTCCAAGCTGTGTTGTAATGAAACATCTGCGATCTAGTTTCATTAGTAAGTGACTCTGCAAGTGTATCGAGACGTTGCAGATTTTCGTACCTAATACATACTATTCCTTTGCTGCAGTGAAAAGTTTACTTAACCATTTTGAGAATAATATTGTAGCAATTACCATCATTTATTATTATGAGAATGGTGTGAATGGAAGGAAATTTATAACGCCTGTGAAATTTATTGATAAACTCTTCACAATATTTGCTCAAACTTTTAAGTAGGCGCTTGTAAAAAAACATTTGTAAGTGTATAACGAATTACTTTATTAAATTGTACAAAGTTTTGAGAATGAAAATTCCACGTCTTACGCAGAAATAAATTAAATCTCTTAACTCGTAAGATTTCTTAACGAATTGCTAATATTTGGTTAAGGTTCTTCTCTCCCGGAGCCTATAAACTTGTAAGTAATACTCGTTAAAGCCACAATGTACTGGAGCTTTTTGGGTAATTACACAATAATTACGTTGTTGGATTGGGATTCCTTTTATTTTTAATATTTTTGTCAGGAATTGTGACTAACTGTGCCATGCGTGGGCGTCACCACGGTAAAAACTTATATGGATAGTAGTATCGACATCCTACTTCCTACTAATTTACTATTTACTATATAATATTATAAATGTGAAAGTTTGTGAGGATGTGTGTATGTTTGTTACTCTTTCACGCGAATGCTACAGAACCGATTACACTGAAATTAAGCACACATATAGAGGGTAACTTGGATTAACACATAGGATAGGTTTTATCCCGGAAATCCCACGGGAATGGGAACCATGCGGGTTTTCCTTTGAAAACGCGGGCGAAGTCGCGTGCGGAAATCTAGTCACTAGCACTACATAGTATAAAACAAAGTCGCTTTCTCTGTCCCTATGTCCCTTTGTATGCTTAAATCTTTGAAACTACGCAACGGATTTTGATGCGGTTTTTTTTATTAGATAGAGTGATTAAAGAGGAAGGTTTATATGTATAATAACATCCATTAAATAGTGGAGAAGTACTGTTATTTTTGAGGTTTCTAATGTCATGTCGTAAATAATTACATTTTTTCCGCTTACATTGCAAACGCAGGCTGAACCCTACGAGTTTTATCAAAATAATGTACTAAGTATTGTACACATTGAAAAGGTCTACAGAAAAGTCCGTAATGGTATATGTCTATCTCTTATGGATAACCCACAATAACTTTTTTTGTCATTTACTTTTTACGACAAATAATGGCTAATTTTCGACACGATTTTAACCAATACAGCATTAATCCTTAACCAATTAAATACCTTGAATACATTGTTCATTTAATATAGATCTAACTATATGGCCCTTTACACCGTATGATTTAAGTGAATATTTTCGAAGATATTACAGATTTAAAAATTGCGGGACGTAGCGTTTGCGGCGGTACCGGCCGAACGCCATTGCACCCGTGCGAAGCCGGGGCGGGTCGCTAGTAGATAATAAATATGATTTACTGAAAATTATGTATTGTAACCTTAGCTTCAAATATCAATAATTACATGAACGTGGTGTTTCAGTTATGGACATGGTCAGTCACAAGACAAGAAAGAAGGTGTGTATTGGTCTAATAATTATTGTTCATCTAATAACAACTACAATACTTAAAAAAATTATAGAGTCCTCGTGTCATAGAATCAACGCTCCATATATGAATCCTCTCCATGAAGCTCCATAAATACAGTAAGTATGCACACTGTCAATATATAAGACAAACTCATAAAATATTTCATTGCAAATTATACGTAACAAGAAATACGCAGAATTAAGAAGTTCGTTATGATAAGTAAAGACAACTTGAGTTATTTCATAAAGTATTTTGTGAAGCCGCGGGCTATGCCTATATAGCTACTGAAACCACGCACAAAGGAACGTAATTATATTTATATGTAAATATAGAATGTATTAATATGAAAATTCATTTTGGGATTGAAATGCTTATGAATGAAATCTTTGGCGAACGTTACGTGGCTTGAGGTATTAATTTATTTAATTGAAACGATTCAGGTTAAACTGACTTGCGAATTTCAACGATTTACTAATACGATTAAATATTGAAATGTATTGCAAATTTCACGAGGCGATAAACCTCTTGGAAATGTGTATCGCTTTCTTCTGATACAAAGTAGAGTATTTATTTGATGATTTACAGTAGAATACTGAAACTGAAGTGCTGAATTAAAGTCTTTATTCGTATATATCGAATTTTAAAGACAGAAGCAAACAGGATTCATGATAAAATGTAGGTAATGTGAAATAAGATAGAAATAAAACCATTTCTAGTCATTTTAAATAATTTATTTATCTAAACAACACACATACACAAACTTAATTACAATTTACAATTTTATATTTTACTTGATGAGCGTATCAAATTTATAAATAAGTATATATATAGCACATAGGGTCATAGGTACCAGTAGGTAAATACTATAATATCACACCACATCAATGCTAAATAAACTAATCTATTAACGTAAAATACAATGAATACATCTAAATCCAATTGACAATCTCTTAATTCTACAAATTAATAAAATATTAACAAATTAGAACAATAACCAAACATTTCATATTAAAAATCTTCATTGCAAGACCCCAAGACGTCAGAAAACACATAAAATTTCCGTGACTCTCCTCTCCTTGATTGCTCCAACAAATTCAATTACATAAGGATCGCTGGGGAATTAAAAAATAGCAATTACGTACTCTGAAATGAAACGAATACTTCGATGATTAGTTTGACCCGTTGAGACGGTGCTGGTGTTTATTTAATAATAGTATCGAAAATAAAGCTTGTTTGATAGGAATTGCGTAACGTAATTGAGATTTGTTTATTTTGTTTTAGCAATAGACGTCATGTAGGGTGCATACAAAATTAGCCTCAGGTCAAATAAAAATTGGCAGATAACAGTAAAGTTCATGGCAATAAGATATCCATAAAGAGACAAAATTAATAAGTTAATTGAGATCTCGGTTTTGTGTGGTATCCACAAAACTAGCCCAAGGCCATGCACCCTAGTCCTTTCCCTTATTCCTTTCGTTGTTTTTCATTTCTTGTCTGTAAAAAAACCCCTGTCTTACGTCTATATAAATGGGAAGGCTTTAATATAACATCTTGCTGTAAATAATAGTTGCAGACGCATGTGAAACCGTTGGACACATCTAGTAGGTACATATTTAAATAAATAGCAAAAGCGTCTGGCCAGTATAATGTTAAACAAACAATAAATAACACTAACAACGGAGACCGAGTGAAAACTAATTAATTATAATAGCGAATAATGAGAAAATACTGCTGTTTAAAATTATTTCAGTAATTACACGGAGTGCTGAGGGAGATAGCTTCTCTTATTCAAATGTAACTTATTATTAAATATAAATCGTAGTGTAGTGGAAGCTGATGTTCAAATGTATTCGTTTGTTAATGACGCTTTTTTATTTAATGTTTATAATAAAGTGTTGTTTTCAATATTATTGCAACAATTTATTAATATTTGCAACAATTTTCGTTAGATGTTACATTTTTATTTTTAATGAATTTGGCGGTAAAAGTACTTACAGTTGAAAAACATAACGCTCCATCTCTGGCAATCGGATACAAAAGCTATGAAATACGCAAAATTAAGCAACAATATAAAATTAAAGTAGTACTTACAATTATGAGAACTTTAACAAAGTCATAATATATGTAGGTACACTAGTAATACTTTATGCTCCTAGTAAAAGCAGGCAACATGTCTATTTTTTACTGCTAAAACTTTAAATAAACTACAACTAACATATAATCACACTAACGACCACATAAATTATAATATCAAAGTTCACATTGTTGCTTCAAAAAATAAATCTATTTTTATTTTCGTTTTAAAAAAGTTTGGAAGCTTTTTAGCTAATGCAGCATTTTTATGTACTTAGTATTTTTGTACACTCCGAGCTTCATTAAAAATTATCAACAAAAACATTGTTCATAAAACATTGTATTCAGAAAATTAGTAAATAAATTCCATTTTATATCTTATGAACTATTCATACGCTTTTATGTACCTAATTGATTCAACTATTACCTACAATAATTAATAAACATTTTCAATAATAATAGGTGCCTGGTGCAGCAATATTACCTGCATCGATAACATACGTAATAAACCTTTTTGTATTACATAGAAATACGAATTTATACAACATAGGTATACAGAATAATTTATCTGCATTAATAGATAGATACAATTACATCTTCACTTATCTATTCTATCCAAAGGTAAAATTCCTTTAGTATTCTTCTTTGACTATTCTTCTGGGTTCTTCTAGAATATTATATCTTGAACAGTTGCTAGTAGATGGCCCTTAACTCCGGTAACCTAGCTTTATGATGTCAAAATACTCATACAGCTAGATAACCAAAGACAATTAGCCAATCTACGACATTTCTTCTTTCTTCTCATCTATTTCTTCAATCTTCTTTCTTCTTTTTTTCGATGGTGAATCAGAAGAATCTTCATGATCTTATTTCAAAATATTCTTGAAATTGTTGTTAATAAATTACATAATTGAATTTTTAAATATGTACAGAACAATAAACTGAAGAAAAAATACAATTCTAATAGATATTAATTATTATTAATTGGCACATGTAATAATGATTAGAAGTAATAGATAAATACACAATAATTATGATTTATGCTGTCAAATTAAATTTCTATAATTTGTCCGTTACATAAAATTAAACAAACTAAATACTTTACACAGAGTTCTAGTTTGATAACATGTGTTTACATAAAAATTGTTATGTCTATAAAGTTACAATACAATTGTTCCTTGTACTACAATTGTGATATCAACATTTTTTTAATATTATTTTAATATTTTATACACTTCAATACCTATAAGTTGATCGCCTTTTTCAGCTTGCTGTGTGAGCTCGACCCTGAAATTGAGATAATTCAATATTAATATATTTTTATTAAATGTTAAATTATTACAAAAATTATTACAACACCATTTCTTATTACATTTCTTCTGTGTAATAAGAAATGTGTGCGTCGACGATCATTTGTCATGAGTCAATGATGATCAAGTTTTAAATATCATATTTATATAGTGTCCAAGTAGATTTTGGAATATATTAAAACAAACACGCTATTTAGTACAATAACATTTAAAAAAATATCCTTCATAGGGAACTTTACAAGCTCCATAAGTAACAAAATAACCCTATTTCTCAGGAATTAAAAACGTCGCACTCTTCGTGAATTCAAATTAAAAACGTAGTTAGAATCTCGAGTTTCGTTAGCGTATTAATTCTGAGCCAAGATCACAGGATTAAAGGGTGCTTCACAAAAGAGCTTTGGCGCATTGTAATTTCTTTTTGTTGAACTCGATCGCAATTAGATAGATCTCGATCCTTTTTGGGGTCCGATATTGAGATAAAGAGCTTGTAATAAAGGTTATGCGAGTACCATCGAAATATAAGTAAAGGTACTTATGTTCAATATGGTGAGGAGTTTGAAGATGTTCTATTATTGATAGTTTTTAACTGAACTTTCTGTTAAGATTCAAGGATTGCAATTCAGTAGTACGTTTTAAGCAGTTTAATCTACTTAAGAAATATTCGTTAGTCTCGCTTAAACTTGGGAATGGATTGTCTGATTTACCTACCTGATTTGAGATATAATCTAATATCTAATATATATTATAAAGGCGAAAGTTTGTATGGATGTATGGATGTTTGTTACTCTTTCACGTAAAAACTACTGAACCGATTACAATGAAATTTAGCACACATATAGAGGGTAACTTGGATTAACACATAGGATAGTTTTTATCCCGGAAATCCCACGGGAACGGGAACTATGCGGGTTTTCCTTTGCAAACGCGGGCGAAGCCGCGGGCGGAAATCTAGTATGTCATAGTTTAAGGAAGGTTTAACATTGAAAAACAAAAAATAAGTTGCGGTTGATACGAAGTTCACAGATATCTAGAACCTATATTTAGTCGTGTCTGTTTAAAATGAAACTAACTAATTGTATCAGAAAAGAATATAACATTTATTAAACATAGCACAACATTACCCAATTCATCGTGATTGTAAAATGACTCAATGTTAAGAAACATGTTCACAAACGTGACGCGTCCATTCTAAAGATCATTAAACTTCGATGTCTCTAAAGCAAGCTCTAAAGTATGTCTAATTTAACAAAATGACATATCAGTTTTTATTTGGAAATGCGTGTTACGATCCTTACACGTGGGAACGCTTGAATACCTGTATTAACAACTAATAAAAAATAATATACACTTCTTTTATTTATGTTAAAACTCTTCCTAACAAGCGACTTAAATAAAATTGAAAAGCCACCGTAAACACTTTATTTTTAATATTATCACTTCCCTCACCAAAAAGAGTTTATCTCCCTAAAGATTATCCTACAGTTATAGCAAACTTATTGAGCACGTTTCACTAAGAGCAAAAAACTCAACCTTAATTATCTTTCTAAACAACCAAACCCCTCAAACCACAATAACATCGCTTCAAAAATAACACTGAATAAGACATCGCGAACAGTTAATTACTTGTGCAAAGATTCCTCAAGCGTTCGCAGTAACATTGTTAACCAAACATTACCGACTATTTTAGCTTGATCCCTCATTCATTCGGCTAATTATATAGACTCATGAAGAGAAGGCTTATCAACATGAGGGGTCCTGTTACTTTAGTTTTCACAAATGACCGTGACTGGCTGGAAAGTGTGGACACAAGTACAGTTGAATTTTCTCTGACATTTATTGTGTTTTTTTTAGATTCTCAGACAATTGTGTTTTTAAATGTTCTGTTAGACGACCATAGACTAAGATAATGTACTTAATAAAATAAAGCTTTTTTGTATCCACATAGAAAGTAAACTATTACATATTTAGATTATTATACACATTTCATGGATTCATATAACATTCAAGGGGAACAAACTAACACTTGATACATTTATATATTTGTATAACGTTACAAAGTATTAGAAAATAAACCATAATATAATTCACAAAATGTTCCCATTACGGCAATTCCAAGATCGAATTATCATAAAATGACGTCACGCATTATACATATAAGACCTCTCTAAGAAATTCTCATACATAAAAGGTAAGTAGAAAATCGTATATTTACGTGTATCTATGCACTTTACAGTTTGCCGCTGGACCGTTACTTCTATCTAGATTTACATGATTTCCTCAAGAACCTTATACTTAGCCGAGTTACGCTTGCGTATATCACATTAATTTTCCACTTTTCTATTTTCCTGGCTTGTATTTTCATAATTAATTTTATCAGCAACAGATAAAGTAGTAGAAATACAATTATAAGTTAAGAAATAATAAGACTAGGTATGAATAATACAAAGAAAAGGAACACAAATGAAAAGGATTAAAATTTAATAACTCGTAAATAACGAGATTTAGATTTAAAACCTCAATTTAAAACATCTTACGTATACTATAAGGTACTAAATGACCAATACAAAAACACACAATATGAAAAAAAATATGTTTCTTAAATATTTTCTAACTTAAAAATATCCAAAGCATTATGAATAGGTTATTTACATCCGACTCTTTAGAATACAACTACGCGTGTTAGAGTTAAGGTCCGGTACACATATTAAAATAATACTTTTACACTTTTTCCTCATTATTTTAATAGTGGCTACTGTTTGAATGTTGATGAAGTTTAAATTAGAATGGAGTTAAAAGTTATATGCGTAAAGTTCTATCTTTTACGACCTTATAGTTACTCACATAATATATAAAGCTTCTGGCTATGCCACGCAGTTTAATGTTTTATTCTGATGTATAGGTACCTTATATTACAGTTAATTTCCAAATCCATCAAGTAGCTCTTTCATGAAAACGTAACAAACATATATCGTCAAACTTTCGCATTTATAGATAATATTAGTAGGATATCATATAACCTTATTATACCATACCCATTATTTAATAATTAAACGATCTATTAAACCAACCAAACCGATAGCATCACGTCTGCACAAGGCGATTCCGACAAAAACGCCATATTCATGTGACGTACATTGAATATCAATATACTGTGTAGTGACAAACGCATTCAAATTATATCTTTTTTAAACACTCCACGCATGCCGAAGGACGAAATGCGTAACGTATGTCGTGATATCCTGTTATTCTGGGACCATTGTTAAATATAATCTATATGTATTAAATTATTTCCTTTGTAACCAAACTCCTAGGCAATGGCTTTACCGATTTTAAAATGATTGTGTTCATTCAGTAGGTCTGAAAATAGGTACAGGACGTTCTGGCCGATTTGCAGAGTCAGCTAGTAATTGATATTATTTATCGTTTTATCTTCAATAAGTACTATGAGATAGTACCTAGTTACACGTAGTTAGTTAGTTGCTGTTACTCACGCATCACTATCTATACCTATAGTAATATGTCTTCTATTATAGCAAAAAATTGGTTGTCTGTAAAGTCGGTTTACTGACGATAGTTGAACGTGACAACGTCCGATTGTGCTTCTTTGTCGCTCGTTCCGCGCTCTCGCTTGCACTTCAAGCCTTACATGGAACGCCTCAGAGCGAGGTAACGCCGCATGAGTCATGTTTTTTCGTGCGTGCAGCCGGCTCTATCGAATTATAAGACGTTGTCACGTCAATAAATTACACTATTCTCTATAACGCTTGAGAAAAACAAACACTATACATTTTACAAAGCTTGCTACCTATCATTTCTATAGAAAAATAAGTCCACGCCAAATAAAAAGACAAAGACATTGGACATCAAAATAATAACAACAAGCTAATAAATGACAAACGGGAAAATACATTTCTCGGTAATATTTCAGTGGATTAGTATAATTACATAAATATCTTCAATGAAAATAATTCCCTAATCGAATTTACTTCTCAATATAATACTTATTGTATTCCTTACACAGATATAGAATCTACCAATTTTTTATTTGATTACAGTTATTTAGTTATCAATTTATTACAATAATTTACTAAGAAATTGTACAATCAAATACAATAAAATACTATATGTATTGTAAATCGTCTTATAAATCTTTTCAAATGATGATTCTCCAAATGCGTATAAAATTAGTCATTATCTTATACCACAGGTTTCAAAATGCCATTAGGTTTGCATGACTTGACTTTATATGTATTTTATTACTGTATAGTCACTTTTAATTTTGTATTCACCAAAGATCCGAATATATGTAGATTTAAAGAACCCATACCTTGAGCTTAAAATAAAAGTAACCATATCAGTTTTCCTGTTAATTTTCACACCTTATACATTACTTGAGGCCAAAACATGCGAAATAATACCTACCTACTCATTTATCTATGCTCCGCTTTAAAAATTATATAATTAACCAAGGTAGGTACCCATTCTTCGACAAGCGCATGGAAATTATTCCTTTCATTCCAAACGTTTTATTTAACGTCCAAAAACCTTCCAATTTTCGAAAGCACGTATCAAAACTCGTTGAAATCCGACTATCTAGTTTGGATTAGTCATGCTTATTACGTGCATGCAATCCAGATTCAAGTCTGTTTCCAAACCGATGCTGTAACAAATAATTGGCCAACTCGATCGATGCAATATAAACTTAATACGAGACGAACAACGCCATTTAAGGACCTACTAAAGTCTATAAAGTAGGTTTATTGCTAATCGTGACGCATTCTCAGAGATGTGTAAAGTCAAAATTTACATACACATTACGTAGTACGTCAGATGTTCTACCACCTGTAGTTTTCGCTTAGATTTAATTAAATAGCTCGTTTACACGACGAACTTCGAACATTTCAAAACAAGTTTCTTTAGTTAATGAAAAGAGTTTTTCAAAGCGTAGAACAAATCAAGAACAGTATTTATCTAAAAAAAGACGTGTGGCACTCGGGGACTTTCCGCGGTAAAGCTATTGCATGCTATGCCTTCAATCCACACCTCCGCGCCCGTCGGAGTGGGGAGCGTGAGGTTTTTCGTTACTAAATTTCTGGATTCGGTCCCCGCGCTCAAGGCCCGCGATAGAAGCTATGCCAACATAAAACTCAGTCGCTTTACAATTACATAAACTAAGGACCATATTTATCCAATTTCGTGTCCACCGTGTTCCAAACTATGGAAACTAACCACGTATTCGACAGGACAATAGCCAATACAAACTTGTATCTATTACTTCACAAGTTACAAGTCTAGACAAACAGGAATGAGAACAGTCTGTTGGAAAGCGCCTTAAAAGGCAAAGCAATTGATGTTGAAAGTAGAAACGTCTTATTTAATATAGACCAGTTATCAGGCGTCGGTGAAACATTAAGTACAAATACGTTTAAACTTTTTTAATATATCTTTTAAACACGATAGTATAAAGTACAATTTTTTTCTACACTTTATAGTTTGTTATTTTTACTTAGTAGTTAGAAAATGGTTTCGAGAATACTACATATTTAAAATCCTGAAAACTTTTTGTAATTTCGTCGTTATTTCTATCACTATACTGTGTTTTGACCATCTTTGAACTGCGCATCAACGATTTTCCTTTCTTTTTCTCTAAAGAATATAATTTCTATAGAATAAAAAGAGTAGTCCTGCCTCTACTATTTAATAATAATTGCTATGATCTTGCCTTTGTTCATAAGTTTAAACCACAAGGTGCTAACACACCTGTGGGCAAAAAATCAAAGCACGTTTATTTAAATTACTATATTATTTGCATTCAGTATTGATAAATTTCTTCGTATCGAACTACAAAGAACTAAATACTAAACAAAATTTGCTTTAGGCATTTGAAATGTTAATGTGAAAAGAGGCATCTTCGTTACTTCAAATAACTAAGTACAAATACTTCAGAATTTATAAGTCGGCGGATAAAAACCTAGTTATAAGTCTCAGCACGATTTGAAATCAAAACCAAAGAAATAATGTATATAAACTATCAATCAAAACTACAATCTTTAAAACGATAAATTAAAAACGTCGTAACAATCAGAACAGATTAATTTTCCATTTAATTACTTCGCCTGCTCATTCATTGGCGCTATAACAATAATTGATTCATTCAACACGCATCTCAAACGTCAATTAAAATTAAATTCAATACTAATTTATTAAACAATTCTATCCTTTTTCCCAACAATTACTTATACAATATTAATATGCAAAACATTCACAAATCCTCTCTTCCATTCGAATGTAATAGCCAACTAAAGTTATGTATAAAGTAAGCGCCTCAGAGCATAAAAAACCGAGTCACGCTCTGAAGAACAGAACATCGCCTTATGAAAAACGAATTCCTCTCTAGAATTCACGTTTTTGCAAGCGTTTATATCTTTATACCATTGTCGAGACAACTCTTTATATAGACTAGTTGTTTTTTAATGCATTCTGTCAACATATTTCAATGGTCCGCATCATTATGCTGCCAGGTGTATGCCCAACGGAAACAGCTGAATGAAGATTGTAAAATTTATTAATTACAAACGTGCTAGTTTTTAGAACCTGTATTTTTACCTAGGGTTGAATTCATTCACGCTAAAGGCTCTCTAAGATGCGCGGGAGTGTTTATAATGGTGGAATTACGGGATGAAAAACAAACTTGAACTTCAAGTGAAACAAATTGAACGTTCGCTTTGAAAACTTCGATAACGACGATATTCACAAGCACAACACATACAATATACTATATTTTATACGTACCTACATTACCAAATAATTCGCTCCAAAAAACACACGAACAAAAACAAAATAAATTAAAAGTTTAACACGATAAATCTACGTAAAAAGGCCAAAAGAGAATTACCTTAAAAGGGTTAGTAAGACCTTATACACAAAAACCAGCGGTGCAAACCACACTGTTGATTGAGAAAGACTGGTGACCGGTTTGCGTGGGCCACCCCTCCCCCCGCGGGGTGTAGCCGCCAGGGCGTCGGAGGGGAAAGATAACACGCTCGGAAGGACCCTGTAATGGTCGAAATGGCTCCCTTGGCAGGTGCGTATACCTGCGACGAAATAAAGATACCTGCGGTCCGGATTTCACATTATTTTCGAATGGTCAGTGGAATTTTCTGGAACGTTACACGAATTTGATGTTAACGAAATTGTTAATAATATATTAAAATATGATCTAAATTCGCTGAAAACGTTTTGATATTGTAGGTATTTTATTCAAAAGAAAGTTAAGCTTATAGGTGCCTAATTCCGAAAATTATTAATTCACAAGAATAAAGTTTTGAAAACTTATGAATTATATGAAATGGTTCATTAATAACTTTTCTGCTAAGTAATTAAATCTTCTTTGCTAATTTGTCACACAAAATTTGATCATTATCTAATAAAAAAAAGACGGGTTGCACTCCGGGAGTGCCGGCAGAAGTGAAAACTTGATTATTAACGTTCAGCATGTTTGATATTTTGGAATGGTATCCGTCTTACGCATGGAATATAAGGGCTAAAAAAAAAAAAAAAAAAACATCCGTCTTACGCTTTTTCGATCAGGCCACGTGTCCTGACGCGAGTTTAAGATTTTATACCCAACGCCGCTAAAGAAGTTTTCACTTCAAAAACTTCGTAACTTTCAGCAACGTTAATGATTACATTTGTAATTTCTTTCGTTACACAAATTCTTACTTAAAATGTCTCACATTACACCGCCTACGAAGCCTTACATCGTCACAAATCATTAGACGAGGTAAACGCCAGAATCACCCCACAAAAGAGCTCATTTACATTAAGGAGTAAATAAAATTTAAATTCAAGGGATTTTTGCCTTGGAGACCTGTAATTTGACATTAGATTGCTTAAATTAACATTCTGGGTATGAGCTCGTTTCAATTTGGATTGCCTTCTATAGATTTTTTTTTATTTTTAGCTAAACAAACGAGGTTTTATTTAGATTCTTTATAAATAGATTAATTAAAATTATAATACGAGAATGTAAATGCTATCACCCGTTATTATGTAAAAGCATAAAGCCTAAAATAGATAGATAATAATTAACGCAAATAAACAATACCTAATACTAATAAATTAATAATGGATTCCAATGTTATAATAACTAAACCAATATCCATATTAACAATGGTAATTACCAACTGCTAAAAATATATGATTCGAAGCAAACATAAAATGCGTGTTGCACAGTCTAGTCAGTCAACATTATCCTAAAATTCAAGGAGAACGAGTTTGGGGACAAAATTTTAATGACCCTATTAACATGTATTTTAAAATAAATGTATATCGCGATTTTGCAACATTGCATATATTTCTACGAATCTGTAATAACGTTAGACCTCGAATAAAAGGAGAGACTTCGTTGTAATTGAGAAATCTTCAAAATTATGTCCAACACAAACATAAAGCTTCAAAAAAGTTAGTAAGCTTCAAATAAAAATGTTATTAACATTACTATAAATACAAAATATCAAGCTTTTGTAACAAAAGAAATCAATATTATTCGTCGAGACCCCTTAAAAAATTACTTTTAAGTGTTTTAGAGAAAAGCGTATTAAAGAAGCATAAAGCAAAGATTTCTAAGAAAATATACACGCTTCTAAATCAGTATAAGACGTAAAACTTTAAATTAAAAATACCAAGAAGAAACGCAACATTGTTACAACTTACAAGCAAACAAATATTATTATATGTCAATAATCCTTTGTGCGTTAAAAATCACAATACTCTTCCATTTTACGGCCACTCGAGGCTCTGAAGGGAGGCTTTGATTGTGCTCTTTTGTTCGCAACTTACAATTTAACGAAGACACTTCAAGTGGGTTTCTTTAAATAATGGAAGACAATGGGGCGTTAAAGCAGGTAGTTGCGAAGGCTCTTAAAAAGGATATATTGACTTCCTCGAGAAATGTACAATTTAAGTTTCCTTGTTACCTACGTTCCGTCCGCGTCGCGAGGACGGTCACTCTTGGTCAATATGAATTTTAATTATTTTCCCGATGTCCGAAAACGTTTTGTAAGATTGTTCAATGTTTTATACTGATAAAATGTAATCTGTATGGATGTTGATCGAATTGCTAATCTTATATTTCGATATTCATATTGCAATATACCTATATTGTAAAACCGACGTATTTTTAATATGATATGTTTCCTTCCTAATGGTACGGGAGCTATTAACGTTTTAAAAAAGTCATTTTAATATAGTTGGGTTTTTGATATACTGTTTCTCTTGCTATTTCGGTTAGAGTCCGGGCTGTCTGGCTGGCGGTAGTGGTTGCGTTTATTAGTGCGCACAGGAAAATATCCGTAATTTAAAGTCATTTATTAACGCGTAATTTTTAATCTTTTGCCTTTAGATAGATCCATCAGACATAATTTTTTTATTGCAAGACGTTTTTTTCGTTGTTAAATAGGTGCCATACGCAATTTTTTATTTCAAAATAATTAAAATGTCATCGAAATAAGTGAATTACATCAATATGAGTCCGCTTAAAAGGTAAGTAATAACTTTATTACTTATATTATATTATCCTTTTTTAATACTTATATTGAATAATTAGTTAACTAATATTTTTAAAAGATGGTTTCATATTTATTACACTTTTGGGTATTAATATGAATTTGATGATATTTGGTTTTTATCAAGTTTACATAAACGTGCTATTTGAGGTTCGTTGGGAAAAGGAGGCACCATGGTAGATTGTTGCTAAAAAATTGTAAATAATAAAATGAATATTATACATAGTATATCCTTCACGGGGACTCATGTTGATGGAATTTCACTTATTTCGATGACATTTTAATTATTTTGAAATAAAAAATTGCGTCTGGCACCTATTTAACAACGAAAAAAACGTCTTGCAATAAAAAAATTATGTCTGATGGATCTATTTAAAGGCAAAAGATTAAAAATTACGCGTTAATAAATGACTTTAAATTACGGATATTTTCCTGTGCAAATAAGATGCGCACTAATAAACGCAACCACTGCGGCCAGCCAGACAGCCCGGACTCTAACCGAAATAGGAAGAGAAACAGTATATCAAAGAACCAACTATACTAAAATTCTCTCTTGTCAACGTTGGTAGCTCCTATACGATAATAATTGACTCCAATTAAAATTAAGACACTCACTTTTAACATCGTGATAATTGTAATTAAATTTTACTAGATTTCGTAAATTTTTCATGAAATAAGTATTATTATTGTACGATAGGTAATTGTTTAAATACAATCGTTTTGAATTAATAAATACACACAATATGTTATTTTATGTACAGTATCTATTATTCACCTATAATATGGTATAATTATTAAAATATTCATAATATTATGTTGTCACTCAGTATTTGTAGATGTTCAAATAAATTTATATGAAGATTGCAAAATTCAAAATAGTTTGGAAAATCCAAAAGTGCACGCCTCATAATTTTTTTTTAATAATTATTTATTAATTATTATTTTTGTTTATTTAATAACAATTAAACCACATCGAATCAGACCCTGAAAAATGAAAGGGTTCTATTCCTGAGCATACTCAAGCGTAAGAGAAAAAAAAAGACTCGATTAGTAAAGTATTTCGGTCGCTATCGTGTTAACAAGAAAAAGGATCCGCACATACAGACACACGGACGTCCAAGACAGAACTTTTTTAAACTGTTTTTTAACTAGTTTAAATAACAAAAATGACATCAAAAATATCATGAACGTTAAAAATAGTGTTTTTTCTTAATATGTGTGTGTATGTATTATCTTACAAGTGCAATTTAAGATACATAAAGACATTTTAAGTTTGAAAAATCAGATGTTTTGCGCGAAGCGACAGTAGTACCCACCTCAACGCTTCGCTTATGAGGCGTGCAAAATATATGCTTGACCTCATTGAGATATTTCAAAGATTTTATATATTTCAATATTTCGAAAAAGTATTAATTCTTATAAATTAAAACGTTAATTAACAATCAGTTTTGACAATTTAACATCTGCAAAACCCTAAACTTGGTATTCTTAGCACCTACCTATTAAATGGTAGGAGAAATACAGCTGTTTGTTTTTAATATACAGTAGATTAGTTTTCCGCCCGCGGCCTTTCCCGCGTTTTCAAAGGAAAACCCGCATAGTTCCCGTGGGATTTCCGGGATAAAACTATGTGTTAATCCAAGTTACCCTCTATATGTGTGCTAAATTTCATTGTAATCGGTTCAGTAGAATTTGCGTGAGAGAGTAACAAACACAAACACACACATCCTCAAAAACTTTCGCAATTATAATATTGGTAGGATAATAAAATTTCACATTAATTTCATGTAAGTAAATCAAATTTAACGCACTTTTAACAAAAAACACCCCACTAATTATTTCCAAAATTTAAATCTACACAGGCTAGTTAGTCACGGTACGATTTTATAGGTTTACTTTCTATCTAGGTTTTTTATAGGTTTACGGCCGGCCGGTACCGCTGCAAACGCTACGTCCCGCAATTTTTAAATCTGTAATATCTTCGAAAATATTCACTTAAATCATACGGTGTTAAGGGCCATATAGATCTATATTAAATGAACAATGTATTCAAGGTATTTAATTCGTTAAGGATTAATGCTGTATTGGTTAAAATCGCTTCGAAAATTAACCATTATATTTTGTCGTAAAAAGTAAATGACAAAAAAAAATTATTGTGGGTTATCCATAAGAGATAGACATATACCATCGCGCACTTTTTTGTAGACCTTTTCAATGTGTACAATACTTAGTACATTATTTTGATAAAACTCGTAGGGTTCAGCCTGCGTTTGCAATGTAAGCGGAAAAAATGTAATTATTTACGACATCACATTAGAAACCTCAAAAATAACAGTACTTCTCCACTATTTAATGGATATTATTATACATATAAACCTTCCTCTTGAATCACTCTATCTATTAAAAAAAACCGCATCAAAATCCGTTGCGTAGTTTCAAAGATTTAAGCGTACAAAGGGACATAGGGACATAGGGACAGAGAAAGCGACTTTGTTTTATACTATGTAGTGATATTATAGCAATTTCGCTAATGTTAGAAATAAATGGTAGGGGTCAATTTGGACCTTATGTCATAGAGAATAAAGGTCACGATTACATCCTCCACCGTGCGAACGACCGTTGATTCAGTCGCAGATACCAATGTACCCGTCCACAGATCGTGATCATACTTCAAAATGCAGTATAACAAACGTGGTAACCATTTTTTATGAAGTTTGCGGACTATTACATGTTGTCTATCAGCTTTTAGCAGTATTTTTTTACACTATAGCATTGTAGGTTAAGAATGTCACAAAAAGTTGCATCTCTCAAAGAAATGTTATCTTTAAAAAATATACCTACATATAGTTTAAACACATTTGCATGCCGTATTTAAAATAAATGTAACCCTGTGTTTAAAATTAAAAATATGAATGAAAAGTTGATTATTTGTATTCATACATTTGTAGACTTGTTTATTTCACAATAAAGTCCAAAAGTGGACTCATTTATTATGTATTTATAAAGCGTGGCCATGAAAAAGAAATAGTCAAGGTATACCCAGAAAGATCGATAAGTTTTATTAAACACTAGCGGTACGCCCCGGCTTCGCCCGTGGTACCTACATGTTTACGTTTTTTTTTCATAAGAACCATCCTCGTACTTCAAGGAATAGATTCCGCAGCGCACGCGATGACAGAATTTTTATTAAGGAATTTTTTACACCTTGGGTTACATTATTGCATTTTTGGTAAAAATTTTGGTTGGAAAATGCAATATAGCCTATGTTGCTCAGTGAAGATGCAGCTTTCTAATGGTGAAAGAATTTTTGAAATCGGTCCAGTAGTTTATGCGTGAAAACCATACAAACCTTTCCTCTTTATAATATTAGTATAGATAACCTTATATACCTACCTATAGAATTAGAAACTAACCCAACCTACAAAAAAAAAACGCTTATCATTTTTTAAATTTAAATATAAGATACACAACAAATCGAAAAACACGATTTTAGCACTCGCTAAAAGCCACTCACCCCACATTACAATGAGGTTATTTTTAATAAAAATATTCCTATCCAAAGCAATTAAATATCAAAGGTATGTAAATGAGAAAGAATAAAGCAATTTGAATTGAATTTCGTTACAATGCACAGTTTTCACATGTTGGTTCACGGTCCGTGGCTATGTAAATGGAGTGTACGAGCTAATTCCTCACGAAAATACTGTTAATACAAGAACATTGACATTAGACAATGGACTGAAGGTTGTTTCTCAAGTTTTCCACGGTATATGTACTTTGTTCATGTGACCTAGAGTTTGTAGACAAAACAGAGACGAATATAATATGAGTCAATCTAAAAGTACAAAAATAGTATTTGTTTGAGGTGTTTGGATAGTTTCTACGAATAAAATTATAACTCCTGCAGAGAAAACTTAAAAAGCGTACCTTGTATTTTATTATATGAGCAACAAATTCAAAATTTTCATGCTTTCTATACATAATATACATATTTTTGTAAAAATATTCCCCGAACTGTTGAATGAATCAAAAAATAAACTTTGAGTATTATAATTTGTAAAAATACTAACCACATCTAGCACACACTAACACTATATTTCTTAATGTCTAAATGTTTCTATACTACGAAAACAAATAGACAAAATTTTTAAACCGCACTTTCCCATTTTACCTTCATAAAAACATTTTAAAAACGTCCCAAGTTACCAAAACCGATGGACACTACAGCGAGTCGGACTCCAGACATTCTTTCGGTTTCACACGGACACCCACACACGTTCACGGTCACTGAGTATGTAAATACACACACAAACTTACGAATATACGAACAATAGCGTAACGGGACGTTTCCTTCTCGAGAAATTTAGATAATCACAAGCTTGACGGATAATGATTAGAATATTCAATTTTTTTCATATCTTGCTTTTGTTGATTCATTTTTGTGGAAAAAATAAGAAGCCATTTTGTTTTGTTTACCTACCGTGCTATCTTCGCATCAGTTAAAACTTTTTATTACTTATAATTAGTTACACTAGTTCACTTTTTATTTAAATGTAGGCACTTTTCACTCAACATTTCAAGTCATCTACTTATATTACAATCTTATATGATCTACTCGACTTATGCACAGTATCTAAGCAAAACTATTGTATAAATTTGTAAAGAATAGAAAAAAATTCGATCACGAAGCCGGACTCGAGTGGCCGAGTTGGTCAGGCATCAGCCCCGGAATGGCGCGAAAGGATGCGGGTTCGAGTCCCGCCTCGTGATCGAAATTTTTCTATTCTTTATAAATTTATATTTATAAAGCATTTGAATGCCATAAAACCAAAATATCAATTTCAAAACTATTGTATATTTGTTTGTACATTTCAGTTGTGGTTATTCTTTTAAATTTCACAAAAATCAAAATGAAATCTTAGTTATTCTGATTGCTTTTAAGACTCCGCAAATACGCGTTACATGCAATGATAAACTGCAATAAAAATTATCAAATTATTCAAATTAAACTCAGGTTTAAACTCATACAAACTTAACTTCTCCTTCTCTAGCAACATTGTGTTCGATATTACTATGAAAATATGCGAGTATTAAAATATTTATGATACATAACAGACTAATAAGGTTTTAAAATGTTTAATGAGCTATTTGACTTCATTAAAAGCTTTATAGGATTACTAATAGAACTATCAGTGTAGTTAATCTTTGCTTCGAGTTATTTAATACCTACATTACATTTTCTTGATATCAACTTTAGTTACTTAACTTATAAACTTATAAGATGGTATAAGTTATCAAATAGACTTCCAAAAATGCCAAGTGAAGTCCCATGTCCCCAAGTGGGGTAAGGGGCAGATGCATTATACATCTGTTTCACTGATTGATTTTCTTTAGGGACAAGTAGGTGATCAGCCTTCTGTGTCCTACCAGACCGAGACATATTTTTTTTCTTCGTCTCCGCCGGGAATCGAACTCAGGACCCCTCGGTGCTACGCTCACGCGTCAACCACTGTACCTACCAAGGAGGCGGCCAAAAATGCCAAATTGCGTATTAGTAACTCAGGCCCCGGAACCACAGACACTATAGAAAATCTATTGTGTCTGGGACCGATCGGGCCGCTTGGGGCTCAATGGGTTAAACAATCTATGTTCATCGCTATAGATACCATGACACTGTTACATATGTATCTTTATTAATTTACATATAATTGACGTGATCGTATATCTCGGAATAATTCGCTATATTTTCCTTATAACATCCATATTATAGTACTAGTAGCGCCACTTAAGTAAAACCAATCGTTTTCTATGGATTAAAATTTATTTAACTTTTAAACACAAACTTTGTATTATAATTAAAAAATCGATCACTTTGAAATAATTTCTAATATTATTTATAAAATATTTGATATAAAATTATCTATAGATTTTAAGGCTGCATTTTTAATTCGATGTCCCCGAATTTCATTATTTTGTGCTGTTAAATCGATAGCTGGTAGTGGATTTAATTAACAAACTGCTTTCTTTTCCAACGAAAATGCGTAGTTTTTGTGAAAATCGAAATTGAAAATGATTTTTTTTAAGGTTATTTTTGTACTAAAAACGCAACTTTAAGTAAAATCTTAAGCCATTATAGTATCAAAATGTCTAATTATCACACTCACACGCATTATTTTTAAATATATTTACGTACCTATTACTTTATTTACATATTACAATTTATTTTTTTTAAATATTATTTTAACAATTTAGTATAGCCAAAAATCGTTCCATATTTTGTATTCACAACAAGCCACAGATAACACAGATTAATTAATAAGACGCAGATCACAGATTAGCAATACAAATATACTAGCTTATCATTATAGAGTATAAATGATACATTTTAATGTCTTTTTTTTATAGCTCACTTGCTTCAGTTTTTAAAATCGATTAACTTTTACTTTTAGTATTCAAATAGGTAGCGAGGAGCGAAGCGACGAGCGTGTTAGGTTAACGTTAGAACTGCCGCACGAGCCGAGCGAGCGAAGCGAGCGTGCCGCGGCAGCGGCCGGCGAGTGCCAGAAGCGACTTTAGGGCGATTCCCACTCAAACAAAAAAAAAACTACGTAGGTTTAAACAACTTGTTTGTATTTAATTTATGTTTCGTAAAATATTTGTTATTATCAAATGCTTTCAAAATTAAAATTATTTTTGACAAATTCATTTTAAAAATCACTTTCTAATTATGTTTATTATCTACAATCGTGAACGCGTCGTATAACATTTATTATCTGTGGCATGTCGTAAATACGTGGTAAATACAAACTTAAATTTTTGGCTATATACATTTTCAGGTAATATAATTTAAGAAATTGTTATAAATAAATTAATAATACGGCAATATATTTAAAAATATTGCCTGTGTGCGAGATTACTAGAAGTTTTAATACGACAATGGTATAAAAGTGTCGTTTTTAGTACAAAAATAACCTTAAAAATTTTTTTTCATTTTCGATTTTCACAAAAACTACGCATTTTCGTTGGAAAAGAAAAGCGGTTTGTTAAGAAAATCCACTACCAGCTATCGATTAAACAGCACAAAATAATGAAATTCGGGGACATCGAATCAAAAATTTAACCGATTGTAATAAATAAAATAAAAATACGATCATGGAAAGGCGTCTCCTGATACATATCCCGTGTAAACGACATCAACGCGCGCATTGATTACCCTTTGAAACCCCACAACATAGCCGTAGTAGTAAGAAAGTTTATCAATTAGACAAAAACTGAATAGTTTATTATGAAAAATAACATATTGTTAATAGTTAATATTAATGAAATATATCTACAAATTTATCCTACATAAAATAGGAAACGTATAAAAAATCCCTTGCCCTTATCTATAATATTACCTACTTGCGGAAAAATGTATGACGAAAGAAAAACGAAATGTCGAACCTTATCAAAAGTATTGTACCTACAAAATTTTTATTTCGTAAGTTAAAATATTAATATAACAACATTTAAAGCATATCTTGTTATAAAATTTCGATTTTAGATAAGTTAGAAATATCATAACATATTTCGTAATTTTTTTGACAACACTCAAAAAAACGAATACCTACATTATTTATGGGCTTAATATTGAAATGTATGAATGAGCAACACACCTTCGATCTTAAAAAAAACTATTAATACCTATTCTACAATAGCGTACACTGTACTTGCGAAAATCTATTGGCAATTTTTAAGTCCAGCATTAGCACATTCAAATATCCCTATAAAAATCATATACCTAGTGTACCCTGCCTTAGCACCTACAAGAATCCCTATAAATCCCTAAAAATAGTGTATATTCAACTTTACAGGCAAGATCTAAATCCAGAACATACACAAAAACTCCACCCAACGGAAGCGACGCCGTGTGTAAAAGCTAGTAATTAATAAGTGATATCTGCTCAGTGGGTACAGCCTCAAGTTTCACAACTTATTCATTAAAGTGTCGACCGGAATTCATTTCCAACTTTCTAATATCGCCGGCCGACAACCTATCAAATGTCTTAGCTTGTGTTACAATCGCTCAACCGGACTTTTCCATCGCTCTTACTGACGCGAGGTAAATGACAGCATCATACATACGCTATACATACATACATAGTACATACGCTATACATGTATACAAAGTACATACATATAGTACACACTTTACACATCCAACTAATGAATACAACTATGAGATCGATCACTCAATTTTCTTTAATGATACGCGAACTTTAGTATACAGCCTTTCCAATCGCTTAATAAACTTTAAATACGGTATTCCAACTCCTTAACATATAAGTATTCTTCATTAATTACTTACAAATTAACTTTAAACCGAGATGAAGTTATAACCTTAATGAGATGTACATCATTGGTGTTGCGAATTCATTAGAGAAATATCATTCAATTAGTGCCTTACATTAAAATCAATCTAGTTTCTTTACATCTGAATATAGCTTACTATCCTTACCAATTAGTCAAATTGATTGAAATTGTATTTATACGTCATCTATATAAAATTATATACTCAGTAGTTAGTTACACACTGTAGTATATGTTAAATATTTTTAAGAAAATCTGGATATTTCTGTACATTCTACGGGTCCAAAGAGTTAAATATAAATTTTGTGAGTACCGAACTATGAAGTAGTTTTTACGTCATCTGACATTCAATAAGGAAGTGACAGATACCGAACTGAGCAACCAAGGAGCAACCCAAATTGAAACCAAATGACACGCACCTTTTACGGCTTATATTTTGACGTTGCCTAGAAAATGACCTTCAGACTATTGCTTTTTATGTTGCAACTATACACGAAATACCACCACCTGTCAAGTGTGCGCGCATAGAATGAGGTCTGACAGATAAAAAAATTGACATTATACGCCACCTGGACAATCTAGTCAATAGTCTAGTGAATAGCAAAGAAAGGAAAGTTTGAATTCGCCTCAAATCAATAGTTCCATTAAAATTGACAATACGCTCTATTATGTATCGAAAAAGGTTTTTGAACGAAGCAGGTGTTGTGCGAACAAAGGCTTTATTCAGCGGCTAAATCTAAGTGCGTGCGTCATACGTAGCAAAGATTTTGGCGGGTTCACAGCGGTCAAGGACACCCGTGGGCAGTCAAACCTGCGAACCCGGATACTGTATAGCCTTAATAACCACATACAATGCAACAAAGGCTAACTAGCTATCTATAAAACGATCTTGAGCAAATTTTATCTTAAGTTTTTCCTTGCAAATTTAACCGACTTCGTATTTTTCGCGTACTTAGATACTAATTTAATAACAAAAATACAATGTGTTAATATTTTTTTCGGATGATGATAAATTTTCCCGCCAATGTGTTAATAAAATTTCTAAAGTAAATTATCAGAGAGTGACACTTGAGATGTGCGCTCATTGATATAATGATGTTGTAACGATTAAAAAATAGGAGGGTACTTGAATATTTATTCAATTTAACGAAATAATAGGGTAATGAGGGCTTGGTAAGTAAAATTTTTTTTGCTACTGAAATAGCTTATTATGATGTTAATGTATATTAAAAGAAAATATTTACGGACTTATTGTTAAATATTTCAAAATTCTTATTATAAATATTGAGATTAAATTATGATCTGGTTATAGAACTTCAATTAAAGTAACTATATCAATAGCAATTAAAATAATACATTATATTAAATGAAATATAAAAGATAGCTTACCACAAGGAGGCTGTATCCGACGTTCAACGCTCGGAAAACTTGTAAGATGCCGCACGATTATTTTAACATGGCGGGTACACGATACCGGTCACCCGAACTAAATGTGGCGAAATGAAAACCAAAAACGCGAGTAACACGAAATTGGCCCTATACACGCGAGGGAAATAATATGTTTGCGTTGTAAAATTCGTAGTTACTGCGCTTTTGGTAGTGCCGTGGCGCTCGAGCCGCGCGCAGGCGCCAGGCGAGTGAGCGCGCGGCATTGCGCGGGCGGCGACGGGCGCAGACTGCCCGCGTCGCTCCCTCCACCCCGCCCGCGCGCCGACCCCGCCCCACCAACACGTCACAATCCTCGATGACCACAGACAAACCATCCCAACGATTCGAAATTCAAATTTTAATTGCTCATACGACGGTTACGTTTAAGCAAAACATGGCCGAAATTCCATGATGGCGGCGGTGGCACCGATTCGCGAACCTTCCAAATGTGAATCGTACATTTGATAATACGTCCTCCCAATTCAGGAGATATCGCGGTACTGAAATAACCGGTTATCGTAATATTGGCTTGACGGTTTATTCAAATAGTCGAACCGTTGGCTTATTTAAGTGTAATTACTTATGAATATGGAGTGGTTACACTGGTTTGAGATGGAATGAGCCGGCTTTTGGATTAGTCCGTCGCTCCGAATTTGATGTCGACAAACGAATTATTTACATTCAATCGCCATGTAATTTTAAATTAATAGGCAGTAGGTAAAATAAATACGGCATCTACGGCATGGCACTTATTTGGTCTTTAAGGTTCTTTTTTTTTCATTTATTACAAGCGAATGCGTGTGAGTAGCATTTTCACTTTGAGAAGTTTGTATCTTTATATTGTTCTCTTCCTTATTGTCGCCTTCACTTGCATGTTATGTTTGTATAAAGTGGCATTATGCACCAGATAACTTTGAGATAAATAGAAAGAAGACTTTATGGCATTTTTCTTAAATCAAGGGGAACCCTCTTCCCTGAATTTTGTAAACTTCTGGCCTTCCCAGTTTCCTTTACACGAATGTATAATCAGTCTAATGTTACTAATTTTAAGCCCTCTGGGTCAATATAATTCATACACCTTTTTTATGTTAAAACTTTGCATTAATTTCCCCAAGATTTTCGATCTCTACTACAAAATACCCATATCAAAATTTATTCAACGCGTCATGAAAATGAAAACAAGCAACATACCTATAATAAAAATATGAATTGCATATTTATGACATTATTTCATAGATTATTCTTTTTAGAGTCATATACTGTTATGATATCTATTGTAATAAAACAGTGATTTTTACTATAATAATTTGTTTGATATAAATTCCCACTTTTTATTTCAAAGAAATATGATATGAAACCGCAGTAATGATAAAAATCCACAACGATACGTCAAGATGAATAAGTCAGTAACAAGACAGTCCCATTGGAAAATTTTAAATTATATACCTTACATTGTACTCTGATGAATATAATTATGTTCTTTCGCATATTATTATAAATGAATGCTTTAAGTTGTGATGATTGATTGAAAATAATAAACTAAAGTGCATTTCACCATACACAATTACCTCCACTCTGTTGAAACTTAATTTTTTAATGATATCAACTTTTTATATTAGCTTCACCTGTATGTTTGTTTGTTTGTAACCGACTTCTTTGGGCGCGATTTTGACCCACTTTAAACGGCCAGATTTCGTTCAAACTTTGTAGATTTATTGAGGACCGATGACAATACACTAATTTGATAAAATTTTCTATTTTTTAGTTCGGTTTTCTATAAAAAGCGTGTTTTTTAGTTTTTTAAAACTATTATTATTTAGAGATTTTTTTAACCAGCCAGCAACAAACTTGAGTAATATAAGGCATTCCATTCACAATTTAAAATGATGTTGAGAATATAACAATCAATTTTTTTTTTTTTATTTTGTAATATGTTATAATTACGTGACATAGGTACCAAGAATTAATGCAATTTATAGTGTTCTTTAAACTACATGCATCAGTTAAATAAATTCGAACGTAGACTTAAGTAGTTTATAGAACTGATCCAAGACAGTTCATAACCACGTATAGAGCTTAAAAAATATAGCGGAATTAAAAAGAATTTATACATATCTGGTCGACCAAGTAACAGGATACCATACGGAGACACAATAACATGTATTCGACCGCACCGCTAATGTGCGGTCTACATTTTTTGTTCTACACTTATTTAACGAGACCGGGAGAAAGGTACTTGATTGATTCACTGGTATTTTCTCATTTACGAATTATTTTGGAACGTGAGAAGTACAGTTGAGTTTTGAGGTTGTTTCTTGATATGGTGGACGTCATGGGGTTTATAACATAACTAGTGCTCCGCGGTTTTACCCGCAGTGCTCCGCTCCTGTTGGTCTTAGCGAGATGATAGGTACTTATATAGCCTTTCTCGATGAATGGGCAGTTCCCGAGATTAGCGCGTTCAAACAAATAAACAAACTCTTCAACTATAATGTTTAATTATAATTGACAAAAAAATCCAATTCAGCTCAAAAATAAGGAAAAGCTATTAAAAATATAATTACTTACTCTAAATAAGGACTTTAATTATAAATAAAGTAAACATATTGCAAAATGTTTTTTCAATGAAAAATATTTCTGCATAAGTTAATACTTATGCAGAAATATTTCGAAATAAATTTATTTTCATCTCAACAGATACAGAAAAATCCCCGAGACTTATACCGTCTAGACCCTTAGGGGAATCCTGAAATTACTAAAACATTAAAGCATACAAAGCAATACAGTCACCTTTACTTAACACAAGACAAACCGTTAAGCTGAGATCAACTGACAATCATGATTTGCGCATTTTGTATGCATACTTACTATACGCCTGTGATCCATCGAGAGATATTCTATGTACCATGATATAAATTTTAAACTTCATATATACTCGCTTATGAGCCTGGAAATATATTTTACAATCATGTTACGCTATGTTTCCTGATAGAAAAAAGTCGGTTTTATAATAAAAATTTGTTGCATCTTCTCGGTATAAAATACAAATTGTTTTAAATAAAACAATACATAAATACAAATAAAGTATATTTCCCATTGGTGCTGTTAATACATAAAAGACGGGTCCACACAGAGCGAGCAGCCTCGTGAAGCATTTGCTGCACGCAGCGAGCTCGTTCTATGGACGTGGCTTGGCCGAGGATAACGCCATGCCATTTTCCTCGGCCGAGCCACGTCCATATTCTGTGTAGACCCGCTTAAGCACTTAAAAATTGTTCTCTATATCTTCGCACACACTACTCCAGTGCCTTACACATCTAACCGTATCCCTTTACTTATATAAAATATCTATCAAACTTTCTAACACAATAGAGGGCGGCGTAGTCGTGACTCAGGCCCTCCCCAGCTGACTCATACAGCCTTATTATAATATAGCAGTATAAGCCTCTGCAACATATACATTGAAATCTCGCTTCAAGTTCAATCAAATCATTAATTTATTATTAACATTGTAACAACCAAGTAACGACCCTCTTCTTAAGGGTTCAGGCTGTGGTTCAGGGTAATGCTACAAGATTCTCTATGTAATAACATGGACTATGGTAATAATTAACTTTTAGTAATTATTGTCTTTTAGGAATTAAGGGCTGATTTTTCAATCCTTGGTTAAAAAGTAAACTTGGTTATTCGTCGAATCCATACTAATATTATAAATGCGAAAGTAACTCTGTCTGTCTGTCTGTTACTCAATCACGCCTAAACTACTGAACCAATTTTCATGAAATTTGGTATGGAGATATTTTGATACCCGAGAAAGGACATAGGCTACTTTTTATCCCGGGAAAATGATGTAATCCCGGAAATCCCACGGGAACGGGAACTATGCGGGTTTTTCTTTGACTGCGCGGGCGAAGCCGCGGGCGGAATCCTAGTAATGTATAAATTACCATTTTAAAAACGTATTCTAATTGCCCGTATTTGACAGTTTACGTGACATTTTAATATTATCGTGTAATAATTTATTGGACGGATAAGTTTTAACCAAGCATGAAAATTTAGGCCCTAATTGTATCAGTTAAATGGTTATGAAATAACTACTAAAACTAAGGGAAAATGCGTCACTTTTAAAATTTCAACGCACATCAGCAATTTAGGAACAGGAAAGTATGAAATGTTTACCGAAACATTTCATACTTTCCTGTTCATAATTAACACAACATTATATATAATCATACATTATATATATCATTATATTCAACATTATAGTTGAAGAGTTTGTAGGAGTTGCATCACTTAACAACCTACAAAGATGAGCTCGTAGCTCGTAGTAGAAAAATCCTCGATCTTCCTTAAGTAAAGAAAATCTGCAGTCGCCATAATAGGAGGTGATGTATTCTATGGAGTGTTAAGAGATGAACTTTTGCCTTTTATTATGAGAAAAATATACAAATACAGCATCCATTGTAGCCCAATTTAAAATATCAACACCTGTCGTATTTTAGACCGAAATTTTATTTGACCTAGACTGACATTTATCTGTTGTAACGGCACTTACTCCCACTTAAAAGAGACAATAGAAGCAGTTAAACTAAACCTGTAGCTATTCATAAGGCGGGTATCCACATAGCGAGCATCCTCGCGAAGCAATTGTAACACGAAGCAGCTTGTTCAGTGTGGACGTGGCTCGGCCGAGAAAAGCGCGTGTGTCCTGTCCTCGCCAAGCCACGTCCACACTGCCAGTTTACGGCCAGTGTGGACGTAGCTGTTTCGGGCATTTCTTCTCGAGGCTGCTCGCTCTGTATGGACCTGTTTATAGTCTCATAGTATACAATATCTATCAAACTTTCTAGCACAATACGGGCGTCGCTGTCGTGACTGTGGTCCTCCCTAACTGAGTCATGCGACCTTATTGCATCGCGGATGTCGCATAAGAATTTCCAGATCTTTATTCGTCATTTACTCAGAAATATATTATATGAATTGTAATGAGATACTCGTATAAAGTGATTATTTAATTCACCACAACCGTTATCTTTATCCTGTACTTGTGACGTTTCTGTGACTTAAACGTTAGTGTTTTTTTTGTTTGTACTGGATTCTTGTTCAATCTACAATATACAAACATTATTGTAGATATTTCTCGTGTTAAGTTAAAGTGTGTTTTATGCACATGCGTTTTTAAGCTATTGCATAGCTTATATCACGGGCCTTGAGCGCGGGGACCGAATCGAGAAATTCCGTAACGAAAAAACCTCACGCTCCCCACTCCGACGAGCTCCGAGGTGTGGCTTGAAGGCATGCTATGCAATAGCTTTACCGCGGCAGTCCCCGAGTGCCACACGTCTTATTTTTTTTAAAGAAAACATCCTTATACTGGAGCCGCCCGGGACGGGTAGCATGTTTTATATACTTAATTTTAATCAAAAACCTAACAAAATTTATGTATGCTAATTTGCTTTCAATGGATACGAAATTAAATTAACTTATGTTCTTTTTAAACATTATACTTACGAGTCGTTGGAGATAATTTAATCTAAATTCTGTATCTATTACTTTTCTCGACGTTTTTTCTACCGTTCAAAATTCTTTAACCAATTTAACCGCAGCAACCCACTATAACTAACATAATTATATCTCAACAATTTTCGTCCAACACAAAATTATAAATTAGACACACCGTTACACTATAAATTATTATAAGGGCCATAATGGTGTGTGCTGAATCGTGAACTTGTTCCATCTCTCTTGCAGTATCGAGATGAGTTACAAGCGGTTATTAACCTTAGGTCATATTGTACATGACTAAGCTTAAGGTTGCGATGGCCGAGTCTAGACGGATTCGTTATGCAAAACTTTGGTATTTCAACTATTTCCCTGTTGTTCACTTAAACATATTCCGTCTATTTTATACATTGTTGCTTGGGAATTGAATACATTTGAATTTCGGCAACGATCAGTTATAATGTGTGGACTGTGGTTTCTATAAAGTCTTCGAGGTATTGAATATTAAAGATATGAAAACAACTATTTATAGTTTTGTATCAAGTTTAACTACAATAACAATTTCGCCCCAGCTTTTATGAACCAAGCGTCATCATTGATGATATATATATGAGTAACCAAAAGATCCACGATCTACCTAATCAATATCAAGCCCCGGAACCACAGACACAATAAAAAATCTATTGTGTCTGGGACCGATCGGGCCGCTTGGGGCTCAATGGGTTAAGGAAAAACTTAAAAAAGACCAATCATAATATACAAGTTACATACACTAGGTACTCATGTAGATAAGTGACATGTGTCATCTTTCCTCAATCGATCCCATAAGGAGTGGAATTTCCGGCATCTTTTTTCTCAATAATTATGGGCAAATTCCAGGAAAATAGGAATAGGAATTGCATGGGAACGTCCGCTTCTGTTTAGCTTTGTACAAGATAAAAAAAGAAATGGAAAGCTTTTCCTATGGTCTAAAATAATAAAAATGGAAGGTAAGAAAGAATTTTAATGCTTTAACCGAACCAAAAACACGAAAATACATAAAACGAAATATTAGACTAAAGTTGTTATGCTTGGAAAGGCTAAGGAAAATTTTGTACAGAGTCTAGATTTCACATAGGCTACATTTCTTCTTAGCTCCAGCTAATCATCATCATCACTACATAGTATAAAACAAAGTCGCTTTCTCTGTCCCTATTTCCCTATGTCCCTTTGTACGCTTAAATCTTTGAAACTACGCAACGGATTTTGATGCGGTTTTTTTCAATAGATAGAGTGATTCAAGAGGAAGGTTTATATGTATAATAACATCCATTAAATAGTGGAGAAGTACTGTTATTTTTGAGGTTTCTAATGTGATGTCGTAAATAATTACATTTTTTCCGCTTACATTGCAAACGCAGGCTGAACCCTACGAGTTTTATCAAAATAATGTACTAAGTATTGTACACATTGAAAAGGTCTACAGAAAAGTCCGCGATGGTATATGTCTATCTCTTATGGATAACCCACAATAACTTTATTTTGTCATTTACTTTTTACGACAAATAATGGTTAATTTTCGAAGCGATTTTAACCAATACAGCATCAATCCTTAACGAATTAAATACCTTGAATACATTGTTCATTTAATATAGATCTATATGGCCCTTCACACCGTATGATTTAAGTGAATATTTTCGAAGATATTACAGATTTAAAAATTGCGGGACGTAGCGTTTGCGGCGGTACCGGCCGGCCGCCATTGCACCCGTGCGAAGCCGGGGCGGGTCGCTAGTATTCTATAAAAAAACGTATGTACGTGACATACCAAATGTTGCAATCCTTCACGTAAAGATAATCCTAGGATCTCTAAACTGTATTGTACTTTCATAGAACACATAAACCTCGTTTTGAGAGCAAAATAAAATTTTTAGTACTTTTCATGGTACCTTAAGTTTATTCAATGGTCGAGATAAATATAATACTTTGATCTTTGATCCATATCGCAACATTACTAGACGTACTACGTCATTTTTTATTCAATGCAAAAACGTGAAAGACACTCCAGTTTTAATTCTTTGAACGTACAGTCAGATACAAAAATATTGGCGTATAAATTATTTTATACTTTTATTTGACAATTGAAATAATTTAAAAAATGAGGGCTCAGAAAAAAATTATAATCTCTTTAAAAATCTTGGATTAATACCACAATTTTTAAATACACAAACCTCGAACCTTTTCACGTATTAAAAGTAACAAACAAAAAACAAAATTCAAGAGATTTCACTCTAGCCCTTTATAGCACTTCAATAGTAAAAAATAAATATTTATAGTGTAAATGTAGTAACATTTTAAACGTCTTTGATAAAAGTCGTCCTGCAAAATAAATCTTTGTTGAAGAATGCTTGCTCTCGAGTGTTAAGAGCAACTTCAAGATTTCTGTGCCTTTAATTTTTATTTACATTCTCTTTTCATATGGCAATCATTGTGTCAAGTATTTACTTTAGAAACGTGTGTGATGGGTAATTTAAATTCATATTAGTTTATCGTAAAATCTAAATAGCTAATCTAGAACAGTATTATTCCCAGTTAAAATTAATAAAAAGTTACATTAATCTAATACCTTCCTTAATAATCTATGACTATATCTATATAGAAAAACTTTATTCCTTGATTTGAAACAGCGCTTAATCTATAATATCATAATTCATCGACTGTACACGCTTTGCACAAGTTCGTTTGATCCATCGACGTTACTTGACTTATAACGAGCGTCCGATTTAAATACCAACAAAAAATACGAAATCAAGTCGGATTTAAATCGAGAAGTCATTGTGTAGGCGGACTTCTTAATAGGGGATGGTGTGAGTCATGAGAAGCACGGCGGTTGTGTGCATCTAGATATTTTTTCCTATACACAGCAGTGAGGTGGTTCGTTTTAGATATTTATTTATTTATTTATTTATATCTAGAACGATAGAAGAGCATAAAATAATAAGATTCATCACTATGCCGTCACTTGTAAGCTGTCCAACTGAGTGCAGATGAGAATTCAAAAGTACAGGTAGACTCGGTAAATTTTGGTCATATATTTTTGTACGGCATTCTTAACCATCGATAGATCCATTAAAAATAATAAGAAACCGCTCAGTGCCGTACAAAAATGGTGGTCCACAAAGTCGGAATTTTTATTTAATTTCCGAGAGTTACCGGGGGTAAATTTGGTCATTTGACCATGTACGGCATCTGTGTCATACTATTTCTATACTGCTTTTAATCCATTATTCCGCAACGCCGTACAAAAATCATGGGGACAAGGGGAAAAAATCGAGAATTGCAATCCCCTCTCTTTCACCACTCCAGGGGGTCATTTGACACAACACGAAATAAATTTATTTTTAAAGTATTTTATGCATAGATAATATTTTTTCATGTGCCGTACATTTTCGTTGGTTCAAAGGGGAAAAAATCTGAAAAAGAAAAAAATCCATATAATGAAATGTTTGCTTTATATTTTGATAATAAAATATAAATATACATTAATATTAAGAAGCTCGAGGTGGTTAATTATCACCTTGGAAAGTCGGAGTCAGGTGGAATGGACTCCGTTAAATTGATGAACTAATAAAGAAGCTATGAACGAAAAGATGTGAATTATATGCAATCAGCCCATGAATACAGGTAAAGTCACAAGCAAATGCTAGTAATATATACATATTCAAAATGTACAAGTAAAGCGCTTTCAAATGATACCAAACACGGCATATTTATCTTAACTTTATTTTTTTACTCTGTATGTTTTGTCCGCTAGAGGGCGCCACATTAGATTTTGTGAAACCCCATATAGCCTTTAGCTAGCTGGTCGCTGGTTATCCAGTGAACAATTCAGACGCTTCTAATGATATGTCATTTGTCGAATTCTGATAAGTAGTTTAGAAGTTACGAGGGAATAGATGAACATACATACATGACCTGTCAAAATCATAACCCTCCTTTTGCTTTGCCGTAGTTGGGTAAAAATATGTTAATGCCGTACTGTATCAAATGGCCATAAAGCACCCTTAAAATTGTATCTTTCGTCGCTTTCATCAGCCTAAAAGATGTGGTCTGCACAAAAATGTACGGCATCGTTTTTTCCTAATATATCTATGTTAATACTATTTAAAACAACGAATAAAGTGTAGAAAACTATTATATTTCATTAATCTACGATGTTCTGCCAACGAGGCATGGAACAAAGCTTTTTGAATATTAAACTTAAGGATAGAATACGAAATAGTGATATAAGAAAAAGAACGAAAGCTCAAGATGCAATAAGATATGTCTGTAAATTGAAGTGGAAATGGGCAGGTCACCTGTGCAGATTGAGAGATGACAGATGGTCACATTCGGTAATAAATTGGACACCTTTTTATAAAAAGCGTAAGAGAGGAAGACCAATCACACGATGGAGTGATGATATCAAAAATCATGCAGGTGCCCTTTGGACTAGATTAGCTAAGAACAGGGATGAGTGGAAGAAATTGGAGGAGGCTTTTACCGCAAAAAGCGGTCCTTATTATATTTAATTACATACTATTACAATTAGAAAGACTAATTAACTAACACTTAATTTAATATTTAAAAAGTAGAATTGTTATAGAGAAATAAGAATAATGTTAATGCTAACCACACTAACAACAAAATTTGTAATTAGATATAAGTAAAGGAATTAATAAAAGCTTTAAAAAAAAAAAAAATCTACGATGTTTAAACTTTTACAAAATTTCAGTTTTTGCATTTCTCTATAACTTTTTTTAGAACGGTTTCTTTTGAACGGCAATACTATACAACAATTGAATTTTACAATATCATGTTAAAAAAAAAGTTCCCGTACAGGGTCAAATGACCTTACAGCTCTTTATATCAAGAATTCGATGAAATTAAGATGATTATTGGTATACATTTAAAAGAACAATTATTTTTTGACGGCATTGCTTTTAATAGTACTTTTGAGTGCTAGATAATGTTTTGGAACCGAAGCCGTACTTAGTCAAATGACCCCCTGGAGTGGGGAAAGAGAGGGGATTGCAACTCTCGATTTTTTCCCCTTGTCCCCATGATTTTTGTACGGCGTTGCGGAATAATGGATTAAAAGCAGTATAGGCATAGTATGACACAGATGCCGTACATGGTCAAATGACCAAATTTACCCCCGGTAACTCTCGGAAATTAAATAAAAATTCCGACTTTGTGGACCACCATTTTTGTACGGCACTGAGCGGTTTCTTATTATTTTTAATGGATCTATTGATGGTTAAGAATGCCGTACAAAAATATATGACCAAAATTTACCGAGTCTACCTGTACTTTTGAATTCTCATCTGCACTCAGTTGGACAGCTTACAAGTGACGGCATAGTGATGAATCTTATTTTTTTATGCTCTTCTATCGTTCTAGATATGTCCCCTGGTGGTTCAATTGACCCATATTTTTTTCCTATGCGGGCTTGTAGTCTATATATCCAAAATAGAATGATAGAAGTCGTGTGAAGAAACGACAATAATCTACCACGCCAGCCTTTTTATTTTGGAATACCTATATCACAACCACATACATAGACCACTTTCCTCGTGATGTTTTCCTTATAAAGTGTATAAATTGGAGAACCCAGTCTATACTCCGTCTTTCGACCGTTTAGCTACCTTTTATACTCATTAGAGTGTTCTCTTAAATAAAAATTCCATCGACTATTTTTTTTTTATTTTGGTAATTAAATGTCCTATTAGTACGAATTATATTAATAGGACATCTAATTATACACATACAAATATTAAAATACCAGCTTACCGACCGCGGCTTCGCCCGCTTTGTCTAAAACCTAATAAATTATATACTAAAACATTCCTCTTGAATCACTCTATCTATTAAAAAAAACCGCATCAAAATCCGTTGCGTAGTTTTAAAGATTTAAGCATACAAAGGGACATAGGGACAGAGAAAGCGACTTTGTTTTATACTATGTAGTGATTAACATTACGGATATGCTTGTGACTAACACATGTAGTTACGTCAATCAATTCTACATCAACATGGCTGTTAGTTTCGCGTAAATACTATAATAATATTCACAAACATGATGTCATCGGTTAGTGTTATAAAATTGCGATACTAGGAAAAATTAAATTATACCCAAGACAATTTATTTATCACTTTTATTTTGTAGATAATTATATTTTGGGATGTATTTTTTCCAGTTTGTTAATTAATTTAGTGTTGAATTAATGCTGTCGTTCATATTTAATATTACAAATATTTTTTTCATGATTGGTACGAGTTCTCCCAACTATATCATTTCAGATGATATAATTAATTATCTATACTAATATTATAAAGCTGAAGAGTTTGTTTGTTTGTTTGTTTGAACGCGCTAATCTCGGGAACTACTGGTCCGATTTGAAAAATTCTTTCGGTGTAAGATAGCCCATTTATCGAGGAAGGTTATAGGCTATATATCATCACGCTACGACCAACAGGAGTGGAGCCACGGGGGTGAAACCGCGCGGAGCAGCTAGTTATTAATAAATGGACTGAAATTCTCCATTGAGTTTATGCGAAAGGCGATTCTAGACACTAGTGACTAGAGGATTAGAATTCATTCATTTGTTAAATCCTACTTAGTATTTTCCCAAATAATGAACGTTGAACACAAAATATGTTATAAAGTAACAGAATGAATAAATTAAGAAAAACATGTACAATATATAATATCATAATTATTTATTATACGAGCCAATATAAGTGGTCATACAACGAATTAATTGTATAGCCATGTCGAAGACTAGTATTGTTTCTAGCCACTTTATTTATCAAATCTTTCCACAATTCAAACGAGTTTTTTCGAAAATCGCTACAGCATAGTTACGTTTTGGGGACCACCAAGAAAAGAGCGTACACCTTTCTTGAAGGCCAACACACTCGCCAATCCTCTGGTATTGTAGGTAAGGGCTACGTTATTCTCTTAACACCAGGTAATTCGTCTACTCGTTTGCCTTCATATAAAAAAGAGCGTGTTAGCCGAGTACACGTGTCAGAAGTGAAACTTCTTTGGCAAGATTCAAAGATGAAAAAATGAAAAAAAAATGAAAATGAAAATATATTTATTTCAGCAAAGATACCAAAATTGTCGCCTTACTCCATGACGTGACGATATTTCCATGACGCGACCTTGAAATTTTATTCAACGCGCGAAGAAGTTTCACTACAAAAGCTTCCGCTCCCGCTACCGCCTATAACTCGCACCACATTCACGTGGGAGGTTGTACCACTACATACGAACCGGCGGCCAACGCATCTGCATCGGCCAGGTCGTCGACCCTCAGATTACCACGGTGAGACCGTGACGTAAGTTTCGCTAACCGAAATACCTGGCCAACGTTTCAATTTGAATCTCAGACATGTTTGTTTTATTTTATATTTTCGTTTGTACGTTACGATTTTCAAGGTTAGTTTCATACGTTTTGAATTCCACGTCGAGTTACAACTTTTAATTTATAAGACTTAGTTATTTAATCTGATTACTATACCTTGTTTCATTACTTCTTAGGTCTTGTTCGGCCGTAGAACGTAAGATCTTTAATTACTTGAAGTGTTGTAGTAAAACTTGTAGTTGTAGACAAGCGACATAATGTTATATTTTAATTGGAAAAAGCTCAAATCATGTCAAGGCAGAGCAGTTTAATTATTTTTACAGACATAATAAAAAGTTGAATAAAAAATAAAATGTACAAAGTAATAAATTCATGTAATCTGGTTTTTGTTCTTAATTTTTATTATAATAATTGTTCTTTTTAAAGTGAAACTTTTATTACATCGTCTCAAACTTTTTGGTCTGTGTAGCGCATGTCGCGTGACGGTCGGCTGCCGAGTAGGTATAAAGCAGTGTTCGGAACCGTACGATAATTATCATACAAATACGATAATTTTGTGCCTAAGTTTCACTTTTACCGTGGTTTCATAAAACCACACAACATTTTTTTTTTTTGCTACAAAAAGAATAATTTTCTTCACTAACATTTTACTGGACGATAAAGTCTGGAGTGGTGCCACAAACTACACTATGTAACGAATGGGACTTTATAAAAATTGGACTTTGAATAATAGCGGGTTTGACTTTAATCTCCATCTGTCGCTTCGAAAAATAATCCTGGAGTCGTGAGATTTTAATCAATACAAGATTGAGGGAAAGCAGCTTTCTGGAAAAACGCTTTATAACGTTTATAGTACGACTTGCGAACATTTTGGAAGATACTCGCTCTGATAAAAATATAGAAAGGATATTTTAGAAATTTTTTTCAAACTTGTAGTAGGTAGTAACTTAAAGAACACTTTCATATCAACGATCTATTTATTTGGTTCTTATGGTTTTCTTATGGCTCACAAGAAGACTGGAGGACTATTAAGAAGATATTATTTATATTTCAGTTAGTTGTTTTTTAAGGGCAAGTAAGTTCTGTCCCAAGGTTTTAAACTTTTCACAATAGATCAAATCCATGATCATTCACTGCAACGCTCCAGTTTATAAATCCATACAAACGCTCCAGTTTATAAATCCATCAAACTCAAACATTTATTTATTCAATTAGAAACACTGTTGAATCGTCAAAATTTTTACCTGACATTTTTAACACCTTACATACAATACCATTACTATCAAAACAGATAAATTCAAATACAACTCAAATAGAAAAAATACTTTGCGCCAACTTTATCCCAGCTTTAACTATCCGATTGATAACTTCGTCTCAACCGCTGAAGAAAATTACTGAGCGATCCAACATCATTTTAATTTAACTTCTTCAATTAATATTCTCGTATTAAACAGACGAAGCTGGGGCTACAGGCGATGCGATCCTGATTACAGTGCACGACGATCATTAGTTTAAGTTTAATTAACGTCGAAAATGTTCATTTAACTTTGAGGCTTTATCTAGAATAGGCATGCGTTATTGGTTAAGTACATGCAAAATAATTGCATGTGGCTGTTTAAATTATAAATGCGTAAGATTTTGACGTGACAACGTCTTATAATTCGATAGAGCCGGCTGCACGCACGAAAAAACATGACTCATGCGGCGTTACCTCGCTCTGAGGCGTTCCATGTAAGGCTTGAAGTGCGAGCGAGAGCGCGGAACGAGCGACAAAGAAGCACAATCGGACGTTGTCACGTTCAACTATCGTCAGTAAACCGACTTTACAGACAACCAATTTTTTTTGGTTGTGTTATTATCTTTTGTTTAAAGACAACTAAAGATGAAAAAATTGATGTGATCTTTGTATTAATTAGGTAAATATTTACATAAGTTTCTTTCAATTTTCCTAATATTTATGGCCTCACGCGATGTTTTTTTTATGGCATTTGTTTTTTTTTATTCGTTTTCATTAAATACAATTTCAAAATTACGTATAATTATTATGAAATACAAGTAGGTACTACGTTCTTACGTTTTCTCTAACAAAGCACAAACAGTAAATTTTGTATGAGTTCGCTGTGAACATAAAGAAATGAATTTCCCAGGAGCCAGAATAAAACGTACTTCAAGTTTAAGGACTTGATATTAGTCTGCTCGACGTTACCTTAAAATTTAAAGGGTTTAATATAGATATTTTCAAGGAACGACTGGTTTCTTAATTAATGTAAAAACGAATGCTGAACAATAAAAAGTCATGCATTAAAATAAATATATTATTTTCGCAACAAGATTATTGGTGTATCAAATAAAATAAATAAATAAATAAAAGATGACACTATTTTAACTTTGGTCGCCACAGGAATAACAATGAATATCCATTAATAAAAATAATCAAAACGCAGGACAGTATTGAGTAGAATGCTATAAATTATATTTCTACAGAAAAAGGTCTAAATATAATAATAATATATCATGAAATAGGCACATGTCTGACTAATTTAAACTAGAATATTAATAACATCCAAATATACCTGGCGAAAGCTACCTATTAACTATAGTACGACTGCGTAGTAAATCGTAATTTTTACGCAACATTCCCGGGTGGTCATCTAGTCTGCAATTTAATATGCTCATTTGCCTGCTCTATAAAAATAGATACTCTATAACTGTGCTTAAGCGGTCCTATAATGGGCTATATAATGGGGCTCAACACGTGATGGTACACGGCCCCAAGACGATATCATAGAATTATCACCACTTCTCACAGAACTGGCATTTCAAACTAATTTTTATTAATAAATTAGCTATCCGCCCACAGACTGCTTTGTCTAAAACTTTACAACATAATATATTAAAGTCTAAAACCTTCTTCTTGACTCACGCTATCTATTTAAAAAAACGCATCAAAATCTATGGTGTAGCTTTAAAGATTTAAGCATACACATTACACAGGGACGGATAGACACCGATAGCGACTTTGTTTTAAACTATGTAGCTTTGTTTTAATCTGTGATTAAGCTTTATTAAAACCGCTACACTATTGAGATTCAAGAATTAATGTATTTCAGTAGCAGAGGCTTTCGACTGTTTGTATTGAATAAGTTTGTTGTATAAAATAATTTTAAAGAACACATTCCTATGCATCCTATTAAGTGACAATAATAAAACGATACAAGCCCAAGGTTTATTTACTATCGTGATCAAATCGGCATAAAGATTTTTGACCAAATTTCTTTAGCAGCTTTTTATAGGAAAGGCGAGACGTAGTGCGAACGTAGTCTTGCTTGGTTGCACACGGATTGGTTTGTTATGAAATCCACGGCATTTTTACGTTTTTATTACTAAAATAAACACATCAATTCTTTATGTGTTGTTGTCTGTTGTTATCTTTTCACACGGGGTTGCAAAATTAGTATGTATTCCCTTAAATGGAATTCCTTAACGGTAGTATTCCAGGGTTTATTTCAAATTTCATGCTTCGAGTAATTTTAGTAGTAGTCCGTAGAGCACCTACTAAATAGGTAAGTATATTATAGTAGGTGTACTAGTGTTGCACTAAATGTGGAAAAATACTAAACTACTCTAGGAAGTAACCAATTGATTATTTTTATAACATCTTTTATCCCCGAAAAAGAAATGTAGTAAGCATTCGGTATGCAGATTCATGAATACACAAAAGCCCCACAGACTATGTAAAATAGGCATCAAGTTAAACAATTAATACTACAATCTGCAGCCTATATCGGGGCATGCAAATCCACGTAGCAACGAGCTTTATCTCAGAGCCTTCGCGCACACTGGTGTACGTTTGTCAATTTTATGGCCAAACGGAAAAGATATATTTTCTTCCATTTACAGTAATCTGAAGCACTAAATTTCGATAATGCGTGTGTAGAGTGTACGTAAATGTAACATGTGGGATTCGATGTGCTTTTTAAATTGTTTAGATTATTTAAATGTAAGTAAAATTAAAAGTTTATATTTCAATTTATAAATGTACTTCTAATCCAAAGTTCCATTTATCTATATCTATACTTATATACTTATAATATAATATTATAAAGCTGAAGAGTTTGTTTGTTTGTTTGAACGCGCTAATCTCAGGAACTACTGGTCCGATTTGAAAAATTGTTTCGGTTCTAGTTAGTCAATTTATCGAGGAAGGCGATAGGCTACATATCATCACGCTAAGACCAACAGGAGTGGAGCACTGCGAGTAAAACCGCAGGGCACAGCTAGATACTATAAATCGGCTTTCCCACAGTCCCCATATGATATACACTACTCTAAGAACTATTTGTTTAGGTCAATATATCGAATATCGAACTCAAACAAGATTAGCAAACATAATAGTTACAATGTTTGCAACTAATTTTGCTCTAGCATTAGATGATAGGAGTTTCCATCAATGGACATGTAATGCCGGGTCCAGACTGGTGAAACGTAACATGAAATGTAACATGCAATGAAAGAATTCACCGTCCACATTGCTGCAATGTATCATGAAAGGTAACACACTTTGTAACAATTTCTCATAGTTTGGACGTCTTGCGCGCGCGAATTGTGCATTACACGCGCATGCTACGAGCATTACAAGCCGCGCGCGGAGCGATCCGTGATTTGTCGGTTTTTCGACGAACACAAAGGGGCAAGGAACACGAATACGGGAGGTTCGTAGTGAATGCGCGTTAAGAGCGCGCTATGCGTCCATGCTTGCAGCGAACATGCAATGAAAGGCAGAATGTTACATTGCATGTTACGTTTCACCAGTCTGGACCCGGCATTATACTCAATAAAATAAGGTAACTTTTAATATTTATTTACGATGGTTTTGTTTTGTTTTCTATAAGATTTTTTATGTCATTTATGTTCATATCTACTCAATAATCGTTAAGTTATTGTATTTTTTGCTGGTAAGTGTATGCATTAACAAATTTGACAGAATAAATATTATTGCCATATAACCACTTGTTATATGGCAATAATAGGATGTGTATTTCAAATCAACGTACCACAAAATCTACTAATCACTCAACAAAAGAAATGTCCATTATTTTTAAAAATTGCCCACTGTGCAAAGCGTTTCTTTCGGCGCGTGCACATTCGTGCAACGAAACTTGCCGGGCAGTTTTCACCAAATAAGGTGCGGAATGCGACAATAGTCTTGAACTGGCTTTCGCAGACTCGAATTTTGGGTATCGTACGATGTATTTATTCTCGTAACAGTTACGTGATATTTCTGACTATAATATACCTTTAGTTTTTTAATTTTATATTTATCTTATGTACCTCTTAAAACCATTTTTTCATATATTAAATGAAACAATATACACATTGGCATTAATGATTGGTAAGAAGTTTCTCATGAATCAAATATAAAACACATATGATTTTAAAAATATAAAGAACGGGAATATTTAGTTTATCCGCCTGTATATCTGTTCAATTTTCACGACAGAATAGTTTATGAAATATCTAGATGTCTTTACTTTTTAGGAAGAAGTACAAGTAACCTTAAGAGGGAGACAGATTATATTTGTCGCGAATAACAAAACTTAAAGACGATGCTTTGTACAGTACATGACTATCAGACTAACAGTAAAGCAAAGCTTGTTCATATTCGTATTTCGTATGTAGTTTGTGCAACTATTACAAACTTGGTATGACTTCGCCTTATCTAAGATTCAAAGACGTAATACCATATCAAATCCATGCAACTATCTCAATCATAACACAAATAACTTTACTAATATGCAGTCGATAAACTAATAGACTTCACATAAATTTAAATCATACCTTAGAACTAACTAGTATATCTATTTCTTGAATTAGCATTAAACAAAGTTAAATGCATAAATAACACGCGAGACTTGCCCCCGTACCGTGATATCTTAAAGCAGTATTATATCCAGTGTGGATAAGTGACAGCGCTATATAGGTCGTCTAGCGCCATCACGTCCCCAAACTGGAAGTAATACTGCTATAAGACGTCATGGTAACCTTTGCGTAACGTTATATTTCTCTTATCATTCATCTGTCTGCCAATCACGTTAGACTTATAAACCAATACTGCTGGTAGCTAAAAGAATTTATGTTCATAAACCGGCATTTCATCAAAGTAAAATGGCATATTTTGCCTTGTAAGGAGAATATATGCATTTTCTATCTAGAGTGTTAACTGATAATTTAATGATCCGGTATCGCTTTACTAAAACTTTATTAATAAAAGAACACTCTCGAATTGAGAACCTCCTCATTTTTGGAAGTCGGCTAAAAAGTTGTATCACCCTAAAAAGTTGTCTAAATAATTTGATTGAAAACAAAAAGATAAATAATTAATTACGAGGTTTCAAATATAATCCTACTTTCTGTTATGTGATATGTCATTAATAATTTTTTGACGAAGATATAAAACTTTGAACAAAGAAGGTCACTTTCTTCTTACTCAAAGAATAATTGTATTCCGTCATATATCAATCGCGTGTTAAACATTCACTTTTTAAACATTTAAGAGATATCTATATATATAAAACTCAAAGGTGACTGATATAGTGATCTATCAACGCACAGCCCAAACCACTGGACGTATCGGGCTGAAATTTGGCATGCAGGTAGATGTTAGGACGTAGGCATCCGCTAAGAAAGGATTTCCCGAAATTCTTGCGGGAACGGGGAAAAACGGGGATGCACGTACAAAGTCGTGGGCGGAAGCTAGTTTAATATATTTTTGCTCTTAGACCTTTAAATTCTTTCGCAGAATCTTCAAAAAACCCTCATCAACATAATAAGCCATAAGCTATAAATACTAATCATTGCCAACGTTACATAACATAAACAGCAAACAAATTAACTAAGAACATAATAAAAGAATCGAAAAACCTGTTTAAAAGTTACGTTCCCTTTGTACCAAAACTAGCTAGAGGCCATTTCCTTTTAATACGAGCATAGTATAAAGAGAGACGTAGCAATACTCCCGGCGTTTAGGAGCGGTACCAAAACTCGCGAGGCGCAGTGTTGTCACTTATCACATTGATATTTTAAATAATTGTATAAAGTATAAACAAACACCGACCGCTCACAGCAATAGTGCGGCTCTCTCGAGGTCCATGAGTAGGAACCAAGCGGCGTTGTGTGCGTGCGTCAAGATTGCGTACATGAACGGCGTGGCAAAGCGCTCCGCGTACATACAAACGGCGCGATGTACCTTTGTTCGAAGTTAACTTACTTTTCTCTTTATACTATGGTACGAGTTAGCGTTTAGATAATAATGTTTCTTAGACAAGATTGATCGTTCAGCGTGGTGTTATTGACCTTTGTTATTTGGAATCATTTACTTGTTAGAACTTATACGTGTGAATGTTAGAACGCGTTGTTCTTAATATGTTTGTTTGAAAATTATGTAGGTATTTATTCATACTTCGTAAAAAAATGTCAATAATGTAAAATAATTAATTTAATTGTGCAGAATTATAAAGAATATTGTATGCAGTATTTTGGGTATCGAAAATTTTAAACGAAACTAAGGTTTAGCAAAATATAAAGTGCAACGTAACCATAACCATTTTTCACAATGTTTCGTCTAGAGTCTAGACCAACAATCGTAATTGATTTAAACATATCGATAAAGCATTTTTATTATCTCTTCAGAAAACGTAGAACTAAAAATAATGAAAATGTTGTATCTTATCTGTTAGAATAGGACTGTCGAGCTAAAAATAGCACATTTTCATAAAACTTCATGAATTTTTTAGAAATATCATTTTAATTTATCCCTACACTCACACATAGACATACACACGTACTTAGCTTTTCATTTATAAAAGAAAGTTTTTCTTATAAATAAAACTTTGTGAAAACAATTTTTAATAACAATCCTATCCTACTAATATTATAAATGCGAAAGTTTGTGAGGATGTGTATGTGTGTGTTTGTTTTCACGCAAATACTACTGAACCGATTACAATGAAATTAAGAACACATATAGAGGGTAACTTGGATTAACACATAGGATAGGTTTTATCCCGGAAATCCCATTGGATTGAACTATGCGGGTTTTTCTTTGAAAACCCGCATAGTTCAATCCAATGGTGAAGCCGCAGGCGGAAATCTAGTATTTACAAATATTTCAGTTACCTACATTTTATCAAATTCATTACTTTTCAAAATGTATCTTTGTAAATGTCAACTATAGTCACTATATTTTAACTAACTATATTTTATATTTTTATATTTTATATTTTTACTAACTATATTTTCACCTATGATGATTCCTGTGACACTTCATTGTGTTCCGAATTACGTATTTTATGTTTAAAAAGCAAAAATAATTTTAGTGCATAATATTTTTATTTTAAGGCGGCATTATTATCTACCAAAAATATAAAAATGAAACATCTTAAGCTACTAAAACAAAAACAGTATTGTTTAGTTTAATATAACGAAAAATAAAATAAAATAACACAAAAAAATAATACCTACGCAATTCGTGTACATGAAATGGGACGTTGAAAAATTATAGAGTTGGAAAATCATATAATCGACGCCCATCTTGTGATCGTTTGTCAATCGCGTCAATCGTCTGTACGAGTCCGTCAGCCTTGTATACAAGTTGCATTTTTATATTGATACTTTACGTGGTATTCTGTTATTAAATTACTAATTGTTATTGTTCACTTTTTGTCGCTGTTGTTTGCTAAGATTCCTTAGTTTGTTGGCGAAATGCCGAAATAACTAATTTTGGTCCTTTATTCAAATCGATTTCATATCCATATAAAATATTATCGATTATCGGAAACAATTGATACGATTTCAGTAAAGGCAATCTCTACACGTGTCAACAAACGATATGTCACAGGAATCATCTTAGGTGAAAAGGACTATAATGTCGAGCCAATTTAATAGGCAACATTTGACGTCTATCAATTTTATCTTCGAAGAGAGGTAACGTGCTTGAATACGGACTTGAAACATTTGTCAATCGAACTTGAAACACATTTATTAATTTATGATGATTTTTATTCACAAGTAATCAATTTACTCGATTCTAGATGTCAGATTTCGATTTTTAGAGTAACGTCTCTGGTATTTAAAAAGAAAAAAAGTTTATTGACACAAAATTGTAGCGACGTCAGTTCTTTAATTCAGAAATTATTTATTATGTTTAGAATGGTTTATCAGTAAAATGAAATCTTAAAATTACTTGTTTCGGTCATTATTATTATAAATATGTAGGTAATCGTAATTGAAAAAAGTTAAGCAAATGTGCAGTTCTAACGAAACGAAATATCATGTTATTCTATGTCATCGTTACTAGGTTACGTTGTTGAATTTTGTTGAACTGTCAAATGTTGCCTATTAAAATGGCTCTACTATAACTTTTAGTTCTAGACCTCAAGCCAATATTTAACTTAGAAACTAGAATATAATTTACCGCTGTATCTAAAACTATCCCTTTTAGTTTGTCAAGCTTAACATTGACAAATAACATGATACGAGAACCAACGATACAGACCTTTTCCCTTAATTAATATAAAAGCTTTATTTAGTACTAGCGGTCCGCCCCGGCTTCACCCGTGGTACATATTTCGCAATAAAAGGTAGCCTATGTTCTTTTTCAGGGTCTAAAGATTATCTGTGCCAAATTTCATCAAAATCGGTCCAGTAGTTTATGCGTGAAAACCATACAAACATACATACAAACCTTTCCTCTTTATAATATTATATTTAGTATTTGTGTGAAATTTTCTTATATTATATTTATAGCATTATGCCAGTTAATTTTTGTTAAAAAAACAACTATTTACATTTTACAATGCAATCTATATTCAATTATTCGTTTATATTACTAGCTATTAAACCACAGATGACGAAATATAAAGTCCTAGTTACTTCATCTGTAACTAAGCAAGTACATATAACTAGGCTTTTTTAAGCCAGTCTGCAAAGTTAAAGTTATATGTTGCATTTATTACAATCAGTTGATAATAATATCAGTCTGAATTTTCATCTCAGTTAAATAACATTACCTAAATATATTATAAACCCTTTACAAATGCGAATATAAGACTGTAAAATTCCATCCAAAGCTGTTGAACCATTGCATACAATTAAATATCAAACTTTCTCACAAAAATCTAAATTACTATTTTTATTCACAAATAACAATAGCAGTTAGTATTAACAATAATGAATACAATGACCGCAAAGCCACACAATTTATTTACGAGTCTGAAATTTGCTATTTCGTGCAGTTTTCTCCGCCCCTAATAAATCTAGAAAAATGGCGCGTATTTATGCCGGTTACAGTGTTGCAAGTACACAAATACTTGCTGTTTATCCCGGTGTTGCCTTTCTTAACCCTAGATAAATACAAATCTTTTATTATAAAGCTGAAGACGAAGAGTTAGTTTGTTTGTTTGAACGCGCTAATCTCAGGAATTACTGGTCTGATTTGAAATTATTTCAGTGTTAGATAGCCCATTTATCGAGGAAGGCTATATGCTATATAATTAAATATCATCAAGCTAAGACCAATAGGAGCGGAACACTGGGGGTAAACCCGTGGGGCTAGTTATAAAATATAGCCAAAATAACGCGGTAAAGATGTAGCTATATAATGGTCTAAGAATTTTTAAAATCAACCCAGTAGTTTTTGAGTTAATACGTAACAAGCAAACAAAAATCGAACCTTTTCTCTCTATTTTATAAGTTTAGATATATCTTACTAAATAGCGTTAAAACGCGAGACAAGAAGAAAGACCCTAGCAAACTTTCTAGGCCGGTTTCTCAGGTACCTATAAAGACATTTTATCTATTTAATAACCCAATTCAATAGATAATTCGCGTAGGTACTTTATCCGAGTTTAACTTCAAGCAATGTGATAATGTTAAACAGTTAAGATAACTTTATTTTACGTTTCGTTACTATCGTTAAGTATTATAGTTTAATTTTATAATATAAAAGCATTTAACAATTTCGTAGTCTTGAAATTATTCTAGCTTCATTTTAGCTCTGACATTAACATTATTTTTGTCTCAGAATTAAAAGAATTACGTTGTTTACCTTATTTTTAAAAGCCGGTCATAAAACATCAGTCAAATATTCAATTTCTACTCGTCCTCAAATGTGTCTTTACCATGACCCAGCTCCTCAAGCATAAACCTTAAATGGCCCCGACATCTATAACGTAAAATCCACTATCAAAACAAGCACTCCCAAATGTGAATAGGTCATTAATAAAATAGGAATGTAAACGACTCTTTTCTTAATAAAAAAGCCGAAAACGCGCCAAATTTGTAACACAAAAGTCGTTTGAAGGCGAGAACACAATCTATTGTCATGCCGCCGCCATTGTTGAAAAATTGGGCACGAAAAACAATTCGCGCCGGTCGATCATTCGACACCGTCCGAATATGCACACGTCTAAACACAAACCAACAGAAATACATTTCTTTCAATTCCGAATTTGGTCCTAATTGGTAATCGTTCGTGAGTGATGACAGAGTATGCGTATTGACAAAATGCGCACATAAAAATACATCAATTGCAAGAACGCTTGTGTTCAAATACACTAATTAGAAAGACGAATAAATTGAGCCTTTATGCTTCTTGTAGAATAATTATTAGTACTTTTTATTTTACTTTTACATCATTTTTCCAAATTCAAAAGTCTACTAATGGGTAACAGTACGAAGAAAGAAAACAGATCATTTCTCCCTTGAGGCAGATGTCTGGCAAAAGCAACTGAGTTTACAATAAAAATATAATAATTCATTGTGTTGGCAACAGCATGTTGGCTAGCAAACTAGAATGGGTTTTCCTGACTTGTCAATTCTGATATTTCCTTTCATTTCGTACAGTTTTGGGAAAAATATTTTCGCTAGTAAATTAGCTTTTAATGATTAAAATTAGATAGATGATTTTATTAAAACGAAATTTACGGACTTTAAGAACAATTTTTCTTGTATTCTAGTATATATTTTCGGATCCTTACGGAATTTGCATTGCGAATTCTTAACAACAATGACGTTGCAAGACTTTACAAATCGAGAGTTCAACGTACATTGGTTGTACCAGTCTCCTAACGGTACTATAATGAATTATAAATCATTATGACACAAGTGCAAGGCACGTACACAAAAGACTAAACATTTGTCATTACGCTCGTGGGAAAGGATTTTGAGCATTATTAGGTATGAACAAGACTTATAATTGCTCGCTTGTATATTTCGTTCTGTTCTTCATCACTACATAGTATAAAACAAAGTCGCATTCTCTGTCCCTATGTCCCTATGTCCCTATGTCCCTTTGTACGGTTAAATCTTTGAAACTACGCAACGGATTTTGATGCGGTTTTTTTTAATAGATAGAGTGATTCAAGAGGAAGGTTTATATGTATAATAACATCCATTAAATAGTGGAGAAGTACTGTTATTTTTGAGGTTTCTAATGTGATGTCGTAAATAATTACATTTTTTCCGCTTATGCAAACGCAGGCTGAACCCTACGAGTTTTATCAAAATAATTTACTAAGTATTGTACACATTGAAAAGGTCTACAGAAAAGTCCGCGATGGTATATGTCTATCTCTTATGGATAACCCACAATAACTTTTTTTTGTCATTTACTTTTTACGACAAATAATGGTTAATTTTCGAAGCGATTTTAACCAATACAGCATTAATCCTTAACGAATTAAATACCTTGAATACATTGTTCATTTAATATATATCTATATGGCCCTTTACACCGTATGATTTAAGTGAATATTTTCGAAGATATTACAGATTTAAAAATTGCGGGACGTAGCGTTTGCGGCGGTACCGGCCGGCCGCCATTGCACCCGTGCGAAGCCGGGGCGGGTCGCTAGTGTATATTAAATGGGATTATGATAATACGCGGAGACTAATGAAGGTAGGTGTTACAATTCGTTCAAGAAATTGAATATGCCAAATGTTATGTGAATGTGGGTTCAAATTGCTACCTCCTTTATGAACTAGACTAGATTTCCGCCCGCGGCTTCGCCCGCGTTTTTAATGAAAAACCCGCATAATTCCCGTTCCTGTGGGATTTCCGGGATAAAAGGAGGCCTATATCTTATTCTGGGTCTTCAGCTACCTATATACCAAATTTCATTGTAATCGGTCCAGTAGTATTTGCATGGAAGAGTAACAAACATCCATCCATCCAACCATCCTCACAAACTTTCGCATTTATAATATTAGTTACGTAAGGATAATTAATAGTTTTTTATAAATGTAATTGATGTACGTGATCCATGGCCTATTTGATGTTGTAAATATCGCGTGACAGCCAGGAATTTCCAAGTTCAAACCCTAGAGACTATAATAAAAAGTCTCAGTCAAGGTTTCCTACCGTAAAAACATTGTACAGTGAATGAAGAGAATTTATTTTCACTTTACGATAAACATCTACAGATAGTTAAAAAATATAGGAGGGTTAAAAAATATTGAATCTGTCTAGAACAGTGGTTCTCAGACTAACGCCCTTTTATCATCATTTATTTATTATATTTATTATTACATATTTATTATTTTGCCTACCTAACACCTATTATGGATATTTTCTCAGCTAAACATATATCAGCATAGGGATCATAGATAGTACGATCCTATATATATAAAAAATGTTAAACTTTTACGAATCACACATGTATATTGTATGGACATCAAAACCAAGTACACTTATATTGTTACACAAATATACGAACTAAAAAGGTAAAATTTTTTCTAATTCTCTTGAAGTTACACTGCAAAGCAATAATCGAAAGTAGCCATTCTTTTTTTTTTTTTTTTTTGTGTGGTGTCTCTCAATGTTAGCCAGAAGGGCTTCTACATTTTAACGCGGACGCGTGGGTGAACTGAAGGTTCACCCTGGTAGCGACATGCACAAGGGCGTCCCCCCTTGACGGGGATCTCGAACCTCGGCTTGGGCTGTCGCTTGAGTGGAGGAGGCCAGAAGGGCCCTAATCGGACGGGGTAGCCATTCTTCTTACGAAATGCCATAGAAAACTTCGAAACAAGCAACTCTCTAGATTCCAATCTAAAAATATATCTCAATAAGGAAGAGCTCAATAAGGAAATGTGGATGAAATAACAATTTTCTACGTAATCTGCAACAGATGGAAAACAGCCGGTGTCCCGCAAAACAACTATCTTAGGATATTTTCCGCGCGTATTTTTATCCGCAATTCTGTAACACATTGAATACAATGAGAGTATCCGCACTGGCGGAATAATTTGCTAATTAGAAGTCACAAATCTGTGATTTAAAATACAAAACGCTCACACCAGCAGAGATCTGCACCTAAATTATTCACTAATCTGCCTATAAGTATAAAATACGCATTATTAGCAACTTGGGACACAAATTCTAATCAATAAATAATACCACATTTACTATGAAACCAGTCTAGTTAAACAGTCTAGGTATTTAGGTATCAAATAACGACCGCGAGCAAGGTCACGGCAGCCGTTAGTCAAAGCCGCCGATATTCCCGAAATAGACTATAAAAAACCTATAGACCACGCTTTACTATTGTCTAATATCGAAGACAAAGAATCCTTTAATGCTATTGTTTATACATATTTCATGCGGTTCCTGAAACTGTGATTTATTGTCGACAATTCCTATAAGTTTAAACGTATGTTTAAGTATGTATTATGCATCTTAGTTAGTATAGTCCTATCCTATCCTACTAATGTTATAAATGCGAAAGTTTGTGAGGATGTGTGTGTGTTTGTTACTCTTTCACGCAAATACTACTGAACCGATTACAATGAAATTTAGCACACATATAGAGGGTAACTTGGATTAACACATAGGATAGGTTTTATCCCAGAAATCCCATGGGAACGGGAACTATGCGGGTTTTCCTTCCGCGGGCGAAGCCGCGGGTGGAAATCTAAGTATTATTTAATTATCTGTGGTAATATTAAAATACTACAAAGATTAAATGGTTGTATAGTTTCTTATTGTTTTATTTTCTTTCTTACTATGTCTTTTTTTGTACTCTAAACATAAAATTTAATTCAATAATGAAATAAATATCTTTTACTTAATGTTATGTATTAGTTTTAACTTCCTTAACGATCCCTTTCGTTATCCTATTATAGAGCCGGGTAGACGCTAAACGTATTAAAATTGAATTTAATGAAAACCTTGTCCCTTATTTAATTGTGTATGCCCCAGCGAGCCAGCGTCACGGAAGGTGCCTTGCGATGCGCTACACTTGCTACTTTAAAAACCTTTTCTTTTGATCTGTGGGTTCCGTACCTTTTGGATCGAGAATCGCAGGTCCTACAAATATTATAAATGCGAAATTTTATGAGGATGGATGGATGGTTATTAATTACTCTTTCACGCAAATACGTAGTAATACAGAACCGATTACAATGAACTTTGAAATGTAGGTAGCTGAAGCACAAGTTTCACAAGCATTTTATTTGCTTACTAGGAGTGTTCCAATCACAAATTTGTTTAAGACCTAATGTAAAGGAAAGAAATAAATAATTTTGAATTTGAATTTTTTGAAGACTCAGAATAAGACATAGGCTACCTATCCCGGAAATCCCATAGGAACGGGAACTATGCGGGTTTTTCTTTGAAAACGTAAGCGAAGCCGTGGGCGGATGTCTAGTATTATATTTATATACAATTTGCAATAATTGCTTATTAGATATTGATAAAGGATAGGCGATTTAATGACTGTTGTATTATGTGAAAAAAAAACTCAATTTGCAGAATTCTGATTACGAATATCCATAAGCCTTTAAATTATTCCTTTCAACGCAAAATAATTAAACGGTCCTATGTTAATCTGATTCCAGGAACCGCCATAAACCAAAAACCTCACACCGTTAATTCGATACACGGAACCCCAAAGCAAATTAGACCGAAATCTGAAGCTAGCAAATCATCGTTTGTGTTCTTGAACTCGTGGGAGAGTCGTAATTTCCGACTCGCCCACTTGAAACCAGCTAATTTGTAAGGTTTGAAACAATGAACCTACGGAACCATCGATGGTGATGTTTGACGTAAAGGCTATTTGGTTTTGTTTTGTCGAAATAAAATTACGGTTAAGACGGTTGCCAAGTTTCTTATTGTGTTGTTATTTTTTTACTTTTCTGTTCTTTTTTTTTTGAGAGTTAATTAATGTTAAAACAAATTCTTATATAAATTGACAATATATCAAATTCGTTGGAGATATCTTAAAATATCTAACCAGCACTGTAGCTTTTTCAAAAATTGCATAGTTATAACAAAAATTGCATTTTAATTGTGACGAATAAATTATTTGGTATAGAAACTCAGTAAGTAATTAAATAAATTCTTCTAAAAGCATAATAAAGGAATAAAGTCACTATTATGTATATTTTACTAAAAACACAAACAAAAATTGAATAAAAACTACATCAAAATATTTTATTATCCTGTACACGTAATGGAATAATAAATTATTACAAACTTTATTCGCTCCATAAAAATGAAGATCATGCAAATTAGTTACTTTTACAAGCGAACATAAACGAGAAGTATTCAGAACAAAACAAATTAGAACTAAAAATATAGTCTGGCTACACTATACATTCTTATTTCTTTTGGCATGGCGTTCTGCACCTTTGTCCTGAGGCGAAACAAAATAAATAACCAAGACTGGCTTAGGAATTTATATTCATCCTGCATACGCTTTCAAAATAAGCATCTTAGAATACAATAGACGCCCTAGCGGCTGAGTCATGTCTAGGATCAGCCTAGGTCTGTGGGCGGTAATTAATCGTTGAAAGTATTTGAAAGTTAATATGTGAAACTGTTCTTCGTTGTAATGAGAATACAATGTAATTATAGAGATGTTGTCAAAAAACTAATAAACAACGAGCCTGCCCACTTCACTACATAGTATAAAACAAAGTCGCTTTCTCTGTCCCTATTTCCCTATGTCCCTTTGTATGCTTAAATCTTTAAAACTACGCAACGGATTTTGATGCGGTTTTTTTTAATAGATAGAGTGATTCAAGAGGAAGGTTTTAGTATATAATTTATTAGGTTTTAGACAAAGCGGGCGAAGCCGCGGGCGGTAAGCTAGTATATAATAAATTTAAAAGCTACAATAGTCCTCGAAAAGAAAATAATACCCTTTGAAAATTGTTTGCCTGAATTACACCAGCAATATATGAACTTTGAAAGTGGCGCACATTTCAAAGAGAATAACAACTCAACTCAAATACATATATAATTTGCGACTATAAATACCTTTGAAATGTACGTATCAAATCCTAAGTAACAGTTAAAAAGATTTTCAACATAACAAAAAGCTCCTCAGACTCTTTGGGTAAAGAAGACTAATAGCTTTTCTAGTAAAAACGACCAGTTAAATAGATGAGAGTTCTGATTCTCCACAAAACAATATGAGCCTTCACTTTTGCCATTTACTATAATCATTAGCAGAAACTACTAAAACAATCTAATAAAATTAACTTTTACCGTAACGAAAGATTCGTAGAATCTGGCTTCTCAAGAAATATGTCCTTATACATGTACTGTATAATAGATCAGTTTCTTGTTATAGTATAGTTTTACTGTGTAATTTTCCCGTGTAATATTTTCTATTTGCCAACAGCTGCTATATTATATAACTACTAGCGGCCCGCCCCGGCTTCGCCCGTGGTACATATGAAAAATAGATGTTGGCCGATTCTCAGACTTACCCGATATGCACAGAAAATTTCATGAGAATCGGTCCACCCGTTTCGGAGGAGTATGCAGACTAACATTGTGACACGAGAATTTTATATATAAGATTTAACATCGAAAATTAGTCGAAGAGACTTTATTACAAAGTTTTCCTGCTAAAAGTTAAAAAAAATGTAGTCATTCTTTACATTTAAATAAAAACAATCTAAAATTTGGAAAAACCTGACATCTTAAAAATTACAAAACAGGCTATTATAAAAGTAATTCGGTATCCAATCCGCGACTACATATCTTTGCTATAATTAATGTGCTAGCGACATAGACCGTCCATTAAGCACTTAAGATAGCGAACACCTAATTAATCAATTTTGTGTCACTTTAATAATACAACCAAGTAATGAGCTGATAAGCAGGTCATCTTTTTCATACCGGTAAATGTGCCTGAGCGTAGATGCGTCGAAGTCACTGCTGATAAAGTATGAAGGAAATTTTGGCGTTGTATTTGGAGAACAGGACCACACATTCATCCTATTTGCTTATGAAAAAATTGATAATGGATAAAAAAATATTAAGGGTACTTCTAGAATGTAGAAAAAGAAGCTAAATCTCTATTAAAAGATATTTTCCTCAAAAGACTGCTGCTCGGAGAGAAGTGGACGTTTTTAAAAGGAAATTCCGATTCAAATACACATCACATTATTTTGTGTTTTGTTTATATGTAATTATTATTTTGTTAATTAATTTAAAAAAATATTCGTTTATTTTCTTCTTAATTACCTTCCAGTTTTTTTCAGGAATGTCGTCAAAAAGGCGAAAGAGATGACAATACAGTACCTACAATCTAGATCAAAAAATTACATTGCTACTGTAGTTTATTGTAACTTTTTTGATATAAAATTAGTACTAATTTTATAAATGCATATACCAGTCGCATTACTTATTCATAAACCACATTCTCACTAATTTACCACTGCGTCGTCAAAAGCAACGTTGGTACAATATTATTTATGTTATGTTGCCTTAATAGTTGCCTTATACTTAATAGTTCAAGTCGAGGTTCGTGACCCTAAAAGACGTCTGACATGTCGCCTACATAGGTGAGACATTAAGCTGTTTGAAGCTATAAGGCTTAAAACAAACAATATTAGAAATAGTCTGTGGGAAGCAACGTTGTTATAAAAGTATTACTGGTCCTCACTGAAAACCAGTGTTGCAGAAACACTCTGTAACTTTTGCTGACGTGGGGACCCTTTTGGCATCACACTAACTTTATTTGTTTTTTAATTTTAATTTTATTTTTATTTTGTATTTCTTCTCTTTGTTCGTTTTTTTATTTAATTACATTGTTTGTCAAAATTGGTGCCAAATAAATGAGTTTGAGTTTGAGTTTGAGTTTGAGTTTGAAAATAATTTTGCAGAGCTTTCATAAGCTTTCGCTTGTGATTGATTCCAAAATTACATTTAGTGAAATATGGTGTTGTTAAGTTATAATCCAGTGATCAATCCTTACCAATGTGCATCTTGTCCAAAAGTATATTATGTAATATTAGACCAGAATCTATGTGCAAGTACTAAATTAAAGTCATTTACATTTCAAGTCATTAACAAATATCTTTAAAACCATTTACCTAAATAAGCTCGTAATTTAATATTGGCAATACGCATGCATATAAAAGAGTGATTTAATGGAATTTTCGTTTTACTATAGTCTATACTGATACTATAGTCCATTTAAATTTCTTTAAACAGCTAATAATTCCGAATATATAAATTCAATTCATACAAATTCAATCCAATTCAACATTTTTATTTACATCAGTAGCTACGTCGGTAATATTGCTATTGCCCTTTTATGAATAGGTCTTTTCACGTCAAAAATATTTCAATAAAGCCAGACACCTTAGAATATACCAATAAAATCTATTCAATTTATTAAATACATACTAGCTTTACACCCGCGACTTCACTCTCATTGTCTATTTCTAATTGTATACTAAAACCTTCCTTGATGTTTATCAAGACTGTTTAGTCTATCTATTAAATTCACATCATAATTCGTTGCGTTTTTAAGATCTAAGCATACCTACATAGAGTCAGACAAACAGCAAGTTTGTTTTATACTTACTACTTTATTTTCCACTACGTCAAAACCGCCAATGCACCACGATTATTCTTATAGATAACCTAAATAGCTATGCATAGATTATCTTCCATTTCTATTCGAATGTCGACACCATCACCATGTGTCGGTGTACTCAAAATAGTACTTCGAATAACGAGGTTCCCCGTCGGGTTACATACCACGTTCTGATGACCAGAGGGGTACGCATGTACTTTATTGCATTCATACTTGATAATTATTCAATCGAACTGTGCCTATTGTTCGGCTTGTTAGTGTTTTTTAATAACATTGTTGAGAGGATAGTTAAAAGTCACTTAGGGTAAAAGTGGGATAGATGCCGCACCGGGATAGATGCCTCATTTTCAAAAAACCTCACTTCCCAGAGTCGTGACTACGAATTAATGATTTAAATAGGAGCTCCTATCACCCCGCACCTCGGGTACGCATGAGCTGTTGTTTGGTGAAGACGTGTTTTGCTAGTGCGTGTTATAATATCCGCGGCGAACTTCACGAACACGTTAAAATTTAAAAAGGTTGATATTTGCCTTTGCATAACTTTATAAGTATTAATAAATTTCACTCTATTTCTTATTATGTCTATACACTGGTTCATTAAGTACAAATCTAAGTGAAAATAGTGGCTCTTTTGTTTTTATTTAATAAAAAAAAATACTGGGGCAGCTATCCTTATCAAAAAGTATAGTTGCCCCTTTTTTTTTGAGGGATAGATGCCCTTAGGGGCCTCTAAGGGCATCTATCCCTCAATACAATATGTACATGTTATTATCGATAATTACAGGTACTGTTTATATTTTTACCTGATTGCGTCAGAGGTTTTCTCTATGTTAACCGATTTTACTCGTTTAATTTGCTTTTTTTGTTATGTATACTTACTTATTAATGATCTGCCCTTATACTGATTGTAGGAGAACCACGCCACGAAAATACAAAAGAAAAGAAGGAGTGCGAGCGCAAGTATATTCTTGGACAACAGAACAACTATGTTAACATGACATTTGCTGGTTTATCATATAAATTTTATTAGATTTCGCGTTTATAGAGTATGTAAGGCATCTCTCCCACTCTGCAGGCATTTATCCTCCTTAGTATTTTCATGGTGGGGCAACTATCCAACTAGGTAGGCATCTATCCTCAAAAAAGGTGTTCTACAAAAATATTTATTACACATTATCTATAAATGATAGGATAAAAAATATATATAGTAATTCAAAACAGATAATTAACCTAGCTATATTCATACAAAGTGTTCGTATAAGATTCATGTTTTTAAAATTATGAGGCTATTTCAAAAAGTGGGGCATCTATCCCACTTTTACCCTAGATAGTTAAAATCGTAGGTAAAAACACGATTATAATCAAACAAATTAAATTTGTGCCTAAGCCAACCTAACCTATTAAACTGCTTAGTAACAGATCTTATGAATCAAATATTATAATAAACATTAGATTGTTCATCACTATCATAAATATAATTCTATTTAGGTCATTCTATTTCCAAAATTCTTTAACGATTAAAAAAAAACAGATTTTGTAGAAAAAACCCATTTTGACAGGACATAATTACATTCAGATTATTCGACTTTTTATTAATCGAAATGTATCAACGGAGGCGATATTAGCCGAACTGGTCTACCCACGAGATCCGGTTAAGTACCCTGCCCCACAGTGATATAAATTATATTAAGACACTGAATAATGATCCTTCTAACTGTCCACATAAAGATTATATTCTCGTAAACTCGAATCAGACTTGAGGTTGACTGTACACAGTCTATTACTCGAAGTATCGTAGGCGGCACATAGAAAGACCTAGATTATATTTCAATAGTAATATCTATTGACCTGCAGTAGCTTTTTCTTATGACTTATTTATGAAACCACCTAGGAGCAACTGTCATACATTTTAATTGACAAAGTTGTGTATATCGTTACGTTAATTTATTAGAATTCAATCGTATACATAAAGTAATGCAGTTAGAGTTGATTTAATAGAGTAAATATGTGTATGCAGCTATAAAACCAACATACAGCGGCAATTTCATTATACAATATCCTGATTTATATTCTTTCATTTATTTAATTAACACTTTCAATAGTTCCGTTATTTACTAACTAGCGACCCGCCCCGGCTTCGCACGGGTGCAATGCTGATACTAAATACACTACAGAAAAACTGTGAACGTTGTATATAAAAACATAGCGGCCCGCTCCGGCTTCGCACGGGTATAAAATAGATAGCCGGGCGGCCGGCCGGTACCGCCGCAAACGCTACGTCCCGCAATTTTTAAATCTGAAAGATATTAATCTTCGAAAATATTCACTTAAATCATACGGTGTAAAGGGCCATATAGATCTCTTTTAACACGTTCCCTGCGGCACAGATATATCTGTACTTTCCATTACTGCGTTACGGGTCGTTTTAAACCTTGTCCTATACCAGATATTGTGGCGGCACGAGGCATATTAAACCCCACCGCCCGTAGGAGACCTAAATCCTTTTTTTGGCGCCAAATAAGACAAAGTGTGCGGCTTTTGTCGTGATTATTATTAACAATGAGTTCATTAACCTAAATCTACCGCCGCCCGTGGTTAGATTAGTTAGTTTAGATTCTATGGGTAAAATAAAATGTGGGGTCTGATGTACCCCATACCGCACTGAACAATAGCAGTTTTTCATATAATTTAGTGATGGGAAAAGAAATATCGATTTTATTTAATTGTATTTATTTATCAAACTTATGGATGTTTTTCATTCCCCTTACTTCATTAAAACAGGCCAAACAATAATATCGATTTTATTTAATTGTATTTATTTATCAAACTTATGGATGTTTTTCATTCCCCTTACTTCATTAAAACAGGCCAAACAATAATATTGTTTGCAACCAGTGCATTCTGTGAGAATTTTCTTTACTTTTTTGTCGGCCTCACGACTTGTTAAGGAGGTGCGGAGTTTTTCGTAACATCCTACACATCTCCTCTTCTTTGATCCCTTTAAGAGATGATGTGCCTTGTTTGTTGGCTTGTTGACTTGGGCAAGAGTTAAATTTTGATGAGCCATACACCGATTGCCGGGTGTTTTGGATTTGCCGCTAGTTGATTCAATGAACAAACACACTAATAGTAATCATGATTATCAACCTATTTGAAGAAAGTTACTCAACATGTCACATTCACGTTTCTATTAACGATATTTATTATAACGAGTAGTTAGGATGTTTGAAAATTACCTGTATCCACATTCAAGTCCTTCTTTGTAAAAGCTTCAATAAGTTGTTCCACAAATAGTCTCGAATGCGTTGCACAACACTAACCACGTGAAGCTAGCTTAGGGTGTGGTACGAGGTGCGCGGTGGTACGAGGTGTTCGCAACCTCGTTCCGCACTGTGTTAGAATTTTTATTTGTTCAGTGCGGCACGAGGTCTAAGAAACCCGATATTAAGGTCGGTATACCATTGAACTAGGAATCAATAGCACATCTCAGATATATAGATATCACTTTCCTACACTGAACCAGATGGAAGTTATGCCTCCCGCACGACAGAGAAGTTTAAGTTTTTTCCTACCGCTATAACGACGAGACACGGACAGGGTGTTTCAAGCCCTGTTTCGCAGCTAACGTGTTAAATGAAAAATGTATTCAAGGTATTTAATTGGTTAAGGATTAATGCTGTATTGGTTAAAATCGCATCGAAAATTAGCCATTATTTGTCGTAAAAAATAAATGACAAAAAAAAGTTATTGTGGGTTATCCATAAGAGATAGACATATACCATCGCGGACTTTTCTGTAGACCTTTTCAATGTGTATAATACTTAGTACATTATTTTGATAAAACTCGTAGGGTTCAGCCTGCGTTTGCAATGTAAGCGGAAAAAATGTAATTTTTTACGACATCACATTAGAAACCTCAAAACTAACAGTACTTCTCCACTATTTAATGGATGTTATTATACATATAAACCTTCCTCTTGAATCACTCTATCTATTAAAAAAAACCGCATCAAAATCCGTTGCGTAGTTTCAAAGATTTAAGCGTACAAAGGGACATAGGGACATAGGGACATAGGGACAGGGAAAGCGACTTTGTTTTATACTATGTAGTGATAAATCAAATAAAAGTCAAGTTACGTTTCTATAAATAAAACAATATCAATCACATTGTTAAGGTGCATCGTCTAGGACTAAAATACATTCCTTCTAAGGAATGACTTGACTCCATTGAATATGGCCTTATTCACGCACTCCATGGAAATGTGCCCACGCATTTCTACAAGCAGTGTAGCCAGTCGATTTTAAACCTTATGTTCGTGGAGTAAATTTGAATATTGTGTGTGTTTCTTTCTGCAAATTGGCATGGTTCAAGGGTTGGAATTTCCACAATCGCGACTTTTGCCCGCCACCCAATTGGCACGATATTCAAACAATGGAATTTCTAGAAACGTCCAAAGGAATTTAGACATGAATCATTCGCTTTAGTTTTGTGAATTATTATTCCCTTTTGGTGTTATGATAATGATAAATGACTGAAACATGCTGAACACTATAAAGGGACAACTAACTAAAAAGTATGTAAGAATGATACAAAATATACATATTAAAACGGATAGATTACAAATGAAAACACACAAGCACATGAAGTGAATTAAAAATGCCACTAGCAGTTAATCTATACTTTATATTATAAAGCTGAAGACTTTGATTGTTTGTTTAAACGTGCTAATCAAGAACTACTTACTGGTCCGATTTGAAAAATTCTTTCGGTGTTGGATAGCCCAATTATCGAGGAAGGCTATAGGCTATATAGTATATATCATAGGCTATATAGTATATATCACCAACAGAAGCGGAGCCACGCGGGTGAAACCGCGGAGCGCAGCTAGTTGTAAAATATATTAATTGTATAAGATAATATTTGGTTTAACACGGTTGTAATAACTATTAACTAAGACAGCTCGTTAACAGACTATGATATATTAGCCACTTGAAATACAGAAGGATGTATTTATAATCGATAAAAGGTGACTCGTAAAATCTGGTTAAGCGCAAATTTACGGCGTTTGAAGCGCACGGAGCTATAACTCAAGTGGACAATACACGTCAAGATTATAATCTGTGGAGACTTGTAGCTAGCTATAATATCTATAATGGCTCATTGTCAGACCGAAGCCCGCGATTACGAGCAAGATGGTGGCTATCTTTGAAATTATTTCACTTTGGAGAAACAATTTTATGATATTCAAGAACTTATTACATTGCGGAATCTGTGACAAGGAAGAATTAGTGACGTTTAACAATAGTGATTAGTGACGCGAAGAATTTGTGTAGTGTTGGTGTAGTGTAATTTAACTTATTTCCATTAAATATTTGCACACCCGGAAAGTGGGTAGAATGTATTAGCGCCTTAACATTGTAATAACACTTTTTTTGTAACTACATTCTTGTAAATAAATAAATAAATAAATGAAATTTATTTAAGGTTTGAAATCAATGATACATAAACGTTCACATTGATTTTATACTGGTAACTATAAACTACTAGATGAGAATTATTAGCATCTTAGTCTACATTTAAAAAAGATTTAGATGTCGAAATTCGAAAGGTATTGCTCTCATTGTATTTCATAGAATTAAGTTAACCAAACTACCCATAAAAATAAAATAAATCACAGCACTACTTTATTTATCACCTACACACAATGTCCTAATGCATGTTTTTCATTTTTATTAAACCCATAAGTCATATAATTTCCATTGAAGTAAAGTCAACCATGACCATATTAATTATCAAACACACAATATGTTATTTTATACCGTATCCGTAGCCATATAAATTAAAAAAAAATACTCCAAAATATCGTACGGTTTGATAATAGTGACCCATAGCTATCACGATCAGAGCCTATCTCAGGACAGCTGGGCTGCCTCTGTTGGTCGCTTATCTATCAAACAATACCTTTTCGTTTTGTTCTATTGAAAATGTTCTCTATATTGTATGGAAAAGCTGACGAAACTTAATTATATATCGGGTCTATTATCTTCTTAACGAAAGCGTCTTAGTGAAGTACAGAATGTGGATGTTCGGTATTCTTTTATTATATTTTCCGGTATGTAAATACTTCTTGCTTACATTGAGATAGTACTAGATATACTTTGTATTATTACTAATTTTCTTAAGAGTCACTTACACATAAACTCAAACTCAAACTCAAACATTTATTTATTCAATTAGACTTCTTCTAGAAGCACTTTTGAAACGTCATAGGTACATATTTTTAACATTTACCACCGATTCGGAAAGCAGTATCTACGGAGAAGAATCGGCAAGAAACTCCATAGTTGCTCTTTTTAATCATGTCAGTTTTACAATTTTATTTTTACAAATTACATATGTAACATCATAATTTATAGTGATATGCCAAAGAACTGTCCTGTGGTTTTTACGCGACAACCCTCCATGGGTTTTTATCGTCCATATATTCCTTAATACTGTAATAGGCTCTCTGAACTAGTACATTTTTTATATAAGTTTTAAATTTAGAACTACTAAACTCTTTAATATTATGAGGAATTCTGTTGTAAAAGCGTATACCTTGACCCATAAATGAATTTTTAACTTTAGCTAGCCGGAAAAATGGCATTTCAATTTTATTTCTGTTTCTTGTGTCATAACAATGATTATCTCCTACTTTTGTGTGTAAGTAAGCGTTATTCATAGTAACATATAAAATACTAGTGGTCCGCCCCGGCTTCGCCCGTGGTACATATTTCGCAATAAAAGGTAGCCTATGTCCTTTCTCGGGTATCAAAATATCTCCATACCAAATTTCATGCAAATTGGTTCTGTAGTTTAGGCGTGATTGAGTAACAGACAGACAGACAGAGTTACTTTCGCATTTATAATATTAGTATGGATTATTAAATATATACTGCGACGGTACAGTAAGGATACCAGTATTCTTAAAGAGATCTCTTAGTGAGTCTCGAGCACGCAAATTATATATAGAGCGTATGGCTCTTTTCTGTAATATAAATATAGTTTCTATATCTGCAGCCCTGCCCCATAGTAGAATTCCATAGGACATAATGCTATGAAAGTAGCTAAAGTAAACCAATCTAGCCGTCTCTTCATCGGTGAGATGCCTTATTCTTCTAACTGCATATGCAGCTGAGCTGAGCTTAGCAGCGGCGGTGGTAGCATGGGCCCCCCATTGAAGCTTCTCATCTAATGTCAAACCAAGAAAAACAGTAGATTCCACAGGGTATAATACCTCCCCGTTTAAAATAATATTCCTTTTCACCTTTTTTACATTTGGGAGGATAAATTCTACACAATTTGTTTTTTTTTGCATTTAATAGTAAGTTATTAGCATTAAACCAATTGGATATGCGTAAAAGAGCAGAGTTTACTTCGTCAACATTTGTATCATGTCTATCCACATTAAATATTAATGAGGTGTCATCTGCAAACAGTACTATTTCACACATATCCTGCAAATAATAAGGTAGGTCATTAATATACACTAAGAACAAAAACGGTCCTAAGATAGATCCCTGCGGAACACCTATGTTAATCGGCGCACCGCGAGATTTCTCTCCATTAACGACAACGGTTTGTACCCTGTTCTGAAGATATGAAGCTATGAGATCCTGAGCTAAACCTTTGATACCATAAAAATTTAGTTTCCGTAATAGAGTGGAATGTTCTACACAGTCGAAAGCCTTAGAAAGGTCGCAGAATATCCCCAAAGCATTCTTTGAATTTTCCCATGCTTTGTATATATGTGACAAAAGAGCTACTCCGGCATCAGTGGTAGAGCGCCCCTTTGTGAAACCATACTGTTTGGCGTGCAGTAAACCATTTGATGCAAAATGACTACTTAATTGATTTAAAATTAATTTCTCGAAGACTTTGCTCAAAGTTGGTAATATGGAAATTGGCCTATAGTTATTACAGTCTTCTTGGTCACCACTTTTAAATAAAGGAATAACTTTGCTAAACTTTAGTAAATCAGGGAATATACCACAGTCGCAACACTGATTAAATATAAACGCTAGATGATTGGCAATGTTTTCTATGATATTATTTACTAAATTTACAGACATACCCCACAGATCACATGTTTTTTTTTTAAATTTAATGTTTTAAAAGTTTTAACAATTTCATCAGCAGTCACGTGTCGCAATTCAAATAATTTGTTACACTCAGCAACGTGATCCCTCAAAAGAGACTCTGCAAGCGCTGAAGACGAATTTAATTTCTTAGTAATACTAGCAAGGACACTACTAAAGAAATCTTCAAAAGCAAGCGCAACATCAGCACTTTTGTCAATGACCCTACCAGCATTGACAAGTTTTATGGTACTATCATTTGATTGGCTTTTGCCCATTTCACCATTAATAATTGTCCAAACCGTTTTAACTTTATTGTCAGAGTTGCGTATTTTATCTCTGACATACAAACTCTTGGCAGTGAAACAAACTTTTTTAAATGTTTTAGAATAATTTCTAACATAACTAAGAAATGACAAGTCTTTGTTATATTGTTTCATACCATATAACTCGTAAAGAACGTTCCTGCATCTGTGTATACTAGGAGTTGCCCATTGGCTGAATGTATGTTGCATAGTAGCTACTTAATATAATATATTGTGTACCTGGATTTTAAATTTAAAATGAATTTCAATACAGAATCATCTCTTCGCTGTAACCAAATAATAATTCAACGTTACCCATTAAAACGAGGATTTTAATTTATATCATGTTTTGAAGGTGCTTATCTTTTTTTATCTGTATTGCAGTTCGCGCTTCCAATAGACTACCATTTTTTCTACAAACTGTCAAACTGACGTACGAATCATGGCGGCCATATTTTTATCACATTGCCGCCAACCAACACTAGACGACTTAATTAGACCTTGATAAACAATTATAAAATTAACGTCTTTTGTGTCTTTTAAAACATTGCAGGAGGAACTACCAAAAAACTATAGCTGAAAGATGATTTATCCTTTTATAATTATTTTTACCTATATTTAATCATATTGACAGTACAAAAAACCCACATCGATCTTAAGCAGTACTCGTATCGACAGCATCATTAAGGCACAAAAACAACGAACTCTTAACAATATGCAAAATGATTTGCATAAATCTAAAAAGAGAAGGAACGCCGGGCGGAATGCAAGTTGTTATTTATTCTCGTTTCCTTCGCATAAATAAGGAGCTGACGGTTTGATTCCGCGGGTCATTTTGTTTAAGTACCCTCTTTTTGCAAGTACAATTGCTTTAAAGATTTCCGTACTATGTCCATTGGACTTTTGACATGAATTTTAACTACAGTATTAATTTAAGCCCGTGTTCGATCATGAAGGAGTGGACGAATACCCGCTGGAATTGTTTTATTTTTTATAACTGCATTGTACAATATCTCTACCATATTTTATGCTATCATATGCAACGCATCTCTATCATATGTCAACGCATAGGCTGTTATTCTTGCTTCTTAATTAATTTTATTAATTTAACAGGCATTTAGCAATAAAACTAATCTACCCATTCTACTGTTTCTTAATTCTTAAAACAATAAAATAAAAAGGGCACACTCGCACCTGATCCCCTTTCTCCTAATTACATGTTTTATGGAGAATTCTAATTGACGCTTAGAGCACTCTAAAGCACCCCGCTAAGTCTCATCCCGACGCACAAAGGTGATAAAAATAATCGACTTATAGACCACACACAGTGTGAAGAATAAACTAGCGACTTGCGTGTTCCTTTTTTTATCTACAACTGGTACCAGCGATAATCAATACATTATCTATAAGTTTTTCCGCTTTGATAGATCAGAGCCCGAATAATAAGACGCAGACTTTAAAGTATCCAAATATCTCTGGAAGTCTCATGAATAAACGTAAGTAGATACGAAACTAGTAATTATTCCCTCGTTCATTTATATTATTCATTATACATACCTATAGACTTATAAACATGCCATTCAATTCTCCGATTACGGGGAAACATAAAATAACGAAAGAAATACAAAATATCACAGAAAAAGATGGTCTCCCATACATATTCTTAGCTTGAAACATTAGAAATGAAATTAAAAATACTGGGTGCATAACATCACTTCAAAAACAATGATATGAATATCATAACGTTTCTGCATTTCCACTTATCCTTTGTTCCATACAAAGCAATGCAATTCACGACAAAAATGTACATCATGTTCATGGAAACATCTGTCTCAGGATTTTAGAATAAATGTAAGTCACGACGCAACTAAACGTATTAAAATGTATGCTAAAATGTTCAAATTCCACCACATATCGATATTTTACTAACAAATACTGAACATTGCTTGTTCCCCGACATTCATCTTGTCAGATGTCGAGCATTAGTAAGTAAGTATAGTTAATGTTCGTAAACATAGTTGTATGAAATAGAGATGTAGTAAGCATTTAACAAGATGCCAACAACGTTTTGGTTGGAGCTGCAACAGTTTTTAAGCAAATATTTCGGTAATGGTGTGTTTACATCAAACGAGCGAATGCTCATTCTAACCCCACTATGTCAAATTCTTTTAGTGTAAACAGGCGTGTATTCTTTCGTTGTTCTTAGTGCGTTCGAAAATATTTAATGCAATGATCTCATACTGAACAACACTGAATACCTATGAGTTTTCGTTTACACTAAAAGATCATGAAAAAATGCTCTTGCTCTAGCTCTTTGTCGCTTGATGTAATTGCACCGTAACGCTCGGTACTTAATTATAATAATAATAATAATAAGGGCGTAGGGATGTGACGACCCCATCGCCCACGGTTGGAATATCTGTTGTCTACGTGACAACAGATATTCCACCCGTGCAATCAGTCAACCCGCAGGACACCTTGTGGCGTGGTGTCGGGGAGTAGCGACCCCGCGGGGACCGAGTGCTCCCGGGGGAGGCCCCTGTCTTCATCTCCGGCTCGCCTTCACCGACCGGTCGGAGTGAAGCCTGACGAGGACAGGACCCCCACCACTGGCTTGCCTTAACCGGCCGGCCAGAGTGGAGTCACGAGAGCTTTTAGCTCGAAGGGTGGATGCGAATCATAAGTGGCGAGTGGGCACGTGATGCTGGACCCTCAGGGAGCGCGTGATCGTCGTTTAAAGTCCAGGGACGCCTCTCCACCCTTAGCTGCTCACAATATGTTGCCCCCTTGTCGCACTATTGCAGCGACTTATTTCGGGGGCCCATACAGTGAGAGGGCGAGTCACCACCTGCCAACATATTTTTACTTTCTTTTAGTAGAAAGGCAGGTGCCATAGTTTCCCATAGTCCCCAATACCAGTCCATTTAGCATCCCAATCCATAGCCCAGTTATTAAATTTCCATACCCTGCAATAGTCCTACATCGGCCGCGGACTGCCTAGGACTGTATCTCTATAGTGCAGTCATGGGCAAGCTGCGGCTGGTGTCCCACAACACATTAAAATTCTCGAAAGGGCCTCTGCGTGTTGGATCCGTGTCCCCACGTAAGCCTTCCAAAGATCCGGGTACCGTCCTTCTGGTGGTACCCGAGTATTATGGAAATGAGAAACATAATAATAATAAAAAACATTTATTGACCACAAAACACACCACACAGATACAAAAAACAAACATAATTAAAAAAGAAAACAAAAAACCAATAGAACTTAAAAACTAATAAAACTTACTTAAAACATAACAAATAAAATAATATATAAAACCTTATAACTAAACTTAAAAAATATAACTAAAAACAACAACAAAGAACTGTGTGGTAATGTCCATCATCAAAAGGGACAACTCAGTTAAAAGCTGTAGTGCCCCATAGGAACACTAACAGCACTGATTTTCAGGAGCCCCTATCGGTTGCGACGGTTGGAGTTACAGCTTTTTTTTTTTAAATAGATAATATATAACTATATATGATGAAATAGTGATAAGTGTGATATCTTATATATAAAATTCTCGTATCACAATGTTAGTCTGCATACTCCTCCGAAACGGGTGGACCGATTCTCATGAAATTTTCTGTGCATATCGGGTAAGTCTGAGAATCGGCCAACATCTATTTTTCATATGTACCACGGGCGAAGCCGGGGCGGGCCGCTAGTATATTTATAAAATATTTGTACTTACTACTTATATAATATAAGAAATATATGTGTAATAAAAATATATATTATCATCTTATTTAACGGAAAAATTAATTAAATTATATCTTTTATTTCTAAGTAATTTTGTGGTTACTTTTCTCGTTAAGTACTTGATAATAACCCAACGGATATGTAATCACATAAAATAATTTTAGTTTTTATAGTTTAGCAATTAAAAATAATCTATGCGTATTTATAATGCTCTCAAACACGTATCTTTCTAACAGGACTACGTTACACCATTTAGAAATAGAAGATAGTTGATTATATTAACTTTTATATCCATAGATTCGATGCTCGGGAAGAAGAAATGGTAACTTACTTCTCTTTTCAACTGACTTCAAAAAAGGAGCGTTAGGTTTTTTTTGTTACCTCAAAACTTTCATCGGTGAACCGATTTTGATAATTCAAACGGAGACAAATACAACAAACCAAATCATTGAAATCCGTTCAGCCGTTCTTGAGTTCTTGTGTAAGTAACATAACTATCTTTTATATTATAAAATTATTATGTATTATCATCCATACTAATATTATAAATGCGAAAGTAACTCTGTCTGTCTGTCTGTTACTCAATCACGCCTTAACTACTGAACCAATTTGCATGAAATTTGGTATGGAGATATTTTGATACCCGAGAAAGGACATAGGATAGGTTTTATCCCGGAAATCCCACGGGAACGGGAACTATGCGGGTTTTTCTTTGACTGCGCGGGCGATGCCGCGGGTAGAAAGCTAGTTCATAATATATTTTTCATAGTAGTACGAGGTAAAGGCAGATTAATGTAAGTACTGTATACACATTGAGGGCATGAGACGAGTCTGACCTTTGCATCGATGTCTCTGCTATTCATTTTAATATCGTCGCCATATTCGTGGGATCTTATTTTTCACTTCTGCAATAGAATTAAAGATTTTAGAAGATATCTTTGTATAGTTTACTAGCTTTATTTGCTAGGAAAATGACTTAGAGCTTTGAGCTACTAGACTGGACCTTTTTTTTTTTTTTTTTTTTATAGTGGGGAAATCTTCCAAAGATACCCACGGCCCCCGGGGAAGGAGCCGTGGGTTATGTCGGATTCTTACCGACTAAAACCCCACTGTGTTCCGTCGAGCCGCTTTAATGATGGGGCCGCGGGTATTTGTTAGAATTCTTCCGCGACCCCCTCGGCGGCAGCCCATCTCCAGGCCAGGCGCAAGCCAAGAACAGGAAAGGTGGTTTGCCTGCTCTTCCCTCCCGTTGGCGGCATGAGCGGAACACGTCTCAAGTCGCCTCACCGCACCGGACGATGGATTACATTCCCCGTTCCACCGCCCGGCGCCCTTCGTCAAGGAGGCACGTTGCGACCGTGTAAAGCGGCCGCAACACGGCGACGACGCCCAATAAGACGTCTTCGCCGGATCGGGTCCGCGTGAGGATCCCTCTCGCGCACCCGCTCTGCCTCCTCTTTCTGCGAGATCACACTCTCCGAGAATGCGATCCACCATTGCACGAACAACGGAGGGTAGAGAGAGATCCGGCCCGATTATCGCGACTAAGCGAGCACGGGGCTCGGCCCACGCGGGGCACACGGCAAGAGTGTGATCTGCCGTGTCCTCCGGGCAGGCACACCAGTGGCAGACCATGCTGGGCTCCCTCCTCGCGACTTTACACAGGTACCGCCCGAAGCAGCCGTGCCCGGACAGTATCTGCGTAAGGCGGAAGGTTATGGCCCCGTGCCGCCTGTCGCACCACTCTTGGAGGACTGGACGTATAGCCGCAACCGTCCTCTCACCCGCGCTGGGCTCTTCGAGCCGGCGTTCCCACTCCCGGAACCGCCGCTCGACAGCCTCGGCCCTCCACTCCTCTACTTCCTCGTAGGAAGGATTCACCCCATGTGACCTAGACGCCGAGACGCGGCGATACACGTCCGCTAGCATCTCGGCGTCCAGATCCCATGGCGGCGTTCCGGCCATTACGCAGGCAGCCTCAAAAGACACCGTGCGGTATGCCCTAACTACCCTGAGCGCCATGACCCGCTGCGGCCTCCGCAAGAGGGGTCTGGTACGGGCGCTCAGGGTGTCTGCCCAGATGGGGGCCCCGTAGAGGGCCATGGAGCGGATTACGCCAGTATATAGCCGGCGACACCCACCCCCAGCACCTCTAAGGTTTGGCAGCAAACTTCCCAGTGCTCCGGCCGCCCCTACAAGACGGGGGGCGAGGCGACGGAAGTGCTCCGTGAACCTCCATCGGCTATCCAACACGATGCCTAGGTATCTCATGGTGGTGGTGACCCTAATCGCTACCCCATCCACCCGGATCTCTGAGCCTGCGCTATGTAGCCTCCGGCGACCGGGAAAGAAGATGGCTTCGGATTTCTCCAGCGCCACCCGTAGTCCCAACCGCCGGATGCGGCACACCAGCTGCTCAACTCCCGTGGTAGCTAATAAAGCTGCCTCCTCGTATGTGGCCCCACGCGTAGTCACCAGAGTATCGTCGGCGTAACAAGTTACGCCAACACCTGGGAGGTTAGTGGCGCGCAGGACCCAGTCGTACCCGATGTTCCACAGAAGAGGCCCGAGGACCGACCCCTGTGGGACACCGCACGACACTTCCTTCTCACTCCATCCATCGCGGGTTGGATAGGCAACAGTCCTATCTGATAGGTATGACCGCAGCAGTCGCACCATGTAGCCCGGCACGCGATGATAGTGGAGAGCTTGCAGGATACTGCCCCACGGTAGGGTATTAAACGCGTTGGCGATGTCCAAAGACACCGCCAGGAGGAACTAGACTGGACCTGATTGAGGGTGTAATTTATCTCTAAAAGGTGTTTTGTTAAAACAAATAATAATTGTCGAGAAGCTACATACGGTGCATTTACATCAAACGAACATAGATCTAGAGCTAGAGCAAGGGCATTATTTTGTGATCTTTTAGTATAAACGAAAACTCGTATTCAGTTTTGTTTAGAATTAGAACATTGCATAGAATCTTTTCGAACGCACTAAGAACAACGAAAGAATACTTTACGCCTGTTTTAAAGACTAAACGAATATGAAATAGTGGGGTTAGAATGAGCATTCGCTCGTTTGATGTAAATGCACCGTAAAAATGAACAGAGAATATGAAGTATTTATTACTTTCCAGCTATATTAATTTCAAAGTTTAATATGATTTCGATACGTAATAATCTTCAAGTACTGAATAGATAATCATTTTATTACGGAGATAAAATTCTAGGTTATACCACGTCCCACTAAAATATCAGTCGGTGAAATCGCGTAGGTATTGCAGCTATTTATAAAATAAATTCCGATGTAAATTCTCCTGTCTCGCACTTACTTTTATTTATACTATAGCCTTAAACAATTGCGTTCAACCTTTGGTTGATAATAAATGAACAAGGTATGTGCTTAGCTTTAGAGTTGAAGTAAGGAAAACGGCAGCATTTTTTTAAATTCTTAGTATCATCGTACCAGACTTTTAGGATGTCCACTGCAGGATATAGGCGCATAAAATCATTAAATAATTCAATTCATCTAGGTATTTAAATTGAATAAAAATTATAAATTACACAATAAGCAATAAAGTTTTAAAGGCATTTTATTATTTTAGCAGGACAGACTCGGAGAAAGTATTTTATCACCAAAGGTTGATCGCAACAGCATGAAACATTGTTACTATAGTCGGATCGTCGATGTCTTTGCGTTCCGATAATATCGTATAACGAGCCTTTACGCATGGCCCGGAGTGTAAGCTATGCGATTTAGCTTTACATGTGTTTATGTGAAACAAATGCTGTATTTAATAAATAATAACACTAAGGGTGACAAATCAACATCGAGCTATGCTGCGCTGTACTGCGCTGTGTGTTTGGTCAACTCGCTCGTCTAATATTTTAATGAGGATACAAACAAACCATGCTGTGCTGCGCTGTGTGAGGCTACGCTCTGTTTAAAAACGCAGCAGTCTCGAGCGAGGCGCGCTACCCGCCGTGCTGAGCCGCGCTGTGCCGAACCGTGCTATGTTTTTATGGAGCTCTGCCATGCTGCGCTGTGTCGAGCTTATCACTACATAGTATAAAACAAAGTCGCTTTCTCTGTCCCTATGTCCCTATGTCCCTTTGTACGCTTAAATCTTTGAAACTACGCAACGGATTTTGATGCAGTTTTTTTTTTAGGGTTCCGTACCTCAAAAGGAAAAAACGGAACCCTTATAGGATCACTTTGTTGTCCGTCTGTCCGTCCGTCCGTCTGTCAAGACCCTTTTTCTCAGGAACGCGTGGAGGTATGAAGCTGAAATTTATATCAATTACTCAGGTCTACTGTCCCTTGAAGCTGTGAAAATCAAACTTCTAAGCAAACGCAATCAAAAGATACAGCCGTTTATGCCGCAAATTTTAGACACTTGCAAGGGAATCAAAACCTACAGGGTGCTTCCCGTGAACTCAGAATCTTGAAATTTGGTACGAAGCAACGTCTTATAGCATAGATAAAGGAAAAATTACGAAAATCATAAATTTTTAGTTACATCACATAATATATTTTTTTTAATAATTTTAAACTTATTTGTACGGAACCCTCGGTGCGCGAGTCCGACTCGCACTTGGCCGGTTATTTATTAATAGATAGAGTGATTCAAGAGGAAGGTTTATATGTATAATAACATCCATTAAATAGTGGAGAAGTACTGTTATTTTTGAGGTTTCTAATGTGATGTCGTAAAAAATTACATTTATTCCGCTTACATTGCAAACGCAGGCTGAACCCTACGAGTTTTATCATAATAATGTACTAAGTATTTATACACATTGAAAAGGTCTACAGAAAAGTCCGCGATGGTATATGTCTATCTCTTATGGATAACCCACAATAACTTATTTTTGTCATTTACTTTTTACGACAAATAATGGCTAATTTTCGAAGCGATTTTAACCAATACAGCATTAATCCTTAACCAATTAAATACCTTGAATACATTGTTCATTTAATATAGATCTATATGGCCCTTTACACCGTATGATTTAAGTGAATATTTTCGAAGATATTACAGATTTAAAAATTGCGGGACGTAGCGTTTGCGGCGGTACCGGCCGGCCGCCCGGCTAAACTAAACTAAACTAAAAAAAATGTTGTGTGGTTTTATGAAACCACGGTAAAAGTGAAACTGTTCGAACGGTTCCGAACACTGCTTTGTGTAGCGCATGTCGCGTGACGGTCGGCTGCCGAGTAGGTATACCTACTCGGCAGCCGCGATACACGCGACATGCGCTACACAGACCAAAAAGTTTGAGACGATGTAATAAAAGTTTCACTTTAAAAACAGAACTTCTTTTTCAAAACAAAATAAACTTCTAAGTAATAATAATAAACATATCAAAGCACATATTTATCTATGTTTGGCTTAGTTTTGAGCCTTGTCTGTCCATCTTTTCCCAAGTAAAAATCACGGGAACTTCAGATATCTCTTCATTGTCATCGTCTTGCTCGGTTTCGTATGTCTCTTCTTGTATCTCCACGTTGTCTTCCACCTCACTGTCATTTTCGTCTTCATAGCAGAAACAGAACTTGATTCTTCCAGCAACAATCTGATTTGATCATCGTTCATTTTGACATGAAGTATGGCCTAAAAAATTGGTCAAAATGTAATTTAGAGCAACATTCATACATATATTTTACTATACATACTTCATAAAGTATTCAAAGTCTTAAAAAATATATAAATGTACAAAATATATAATATTAATACTTACACAAAAACTTGCACCTATACTCGCGTCGGTCTCATGGACCGATTGGCGCCAAATGCTATGACACGTGAACTTCTGCCGACCACGCGACGTGCACTAAAATGAAGTTAGCCCCAAATCCGGAAACTAGCAAGGAACTCGACTTCACAGGATTTACCTGCATAAAAATAATTACGAAAATGTGTTTCGTCGGTCTCACAGACCAACGCGCGAGTATAGGAAGGTTAAAAAACGTAGCTTAAGAAACACAGCACAGCACAGCGCAGTACAGCGCAGCATCGTTTAATTGTTAAAAAAACGTAGCTTAAGAAACACAGCACAGCACAGCGCAGTACAGCGCAGCATAGCTCGATGTTGATTTGTCACCCTAAAATACGAAAATTGAAACGAAACCATTCTTTTATAAAAGCGATTAAGTGCAGGAAAAACTTTTAAAGCTAATTTCATGACAAATTAAAAATTCAAAATGATTTTATTGCATATGTTCAAAATATCCTCTCTAAAAAATATGGTAACAACAGTTAAATAAAACTTTAAAAGTAAGAGTAAAATTTCAAAATTGCGTCATAAGAATACCGTCACGTCATGTAGTAAGGCGACGATTTTGGTATCTTTGAATCTTGCCAAAGAAGTTTCACTTCTGGTACGTGTGCTCGGCACACGCTCTTTTTTAATATTAAAGTTGATTAATTAAGAGTCAAACGTATGTGTCAGAGCTGTGCCGAATTTTTCCACCCGAGTACAAAAACGCGGGAAAAGCATGTGTTTCTACGACTTATGTGTTATTGGTACATCACAGCCAACTTGGCAGTGCCAAGTATTATCAACATCCTTGCAAGTGATGAAGTGAAAGAGTGAAGAGTTTCATACACATCCTGACATTCTTACAAACTTTCTCCTTTATAATATTTAAGTAGGACTAATGTAATAAAATAAAAATAAGTTTACGGTCGCAACCTTCCTTCAATAACTTATGACAGCAATAAAGCATACATCATTTAAATTGAAACGGCCTCAATTTAAAATATTTATTACCTTAAGGGTAGGTATGTTTTATAGCGTTCCTCAGATAATTTAATATATGTACTCTATAAAATATACAAAAATTATTTTAATTCAGTTTTATAACGCTTTATCATAATATACTCAAATAATGAATAAAAAATGTTATTCTACACCTTATAGAATACCTACATTTTAAAAACTTAACAATATAATTTAACAATGTACAGAAGGCGGCCTTATCGCTGGCAGCGATCTCTCCAGGCAACCCAGAAGACGAGGAAAATAATATAGTCCATTGAAAAGTTACATTTGGGGTTGCATTTTTTAGAGGACGCAATTTTATTTTTTTTATGTGTATGGGGGGTCAGTGTGAAGCTATCACCAAGTTTGTGGGGTCGCCATCCCTGTCCCACGGCCGCCATCTTGAAAATAGCGGTTGAAATGGTTTTTACGATATATCTCTTAAACTATTTATCTGATAAAAAAAATTGTTAACATTTTTTGTTGCAAATTAAATTCTCTACAACTTTGTTTCAGTAACTTTTTGTCGTAGAACTATAAATAAAAAAGTTATTAGCGAAAATGTTCAGAAATTAGAGCTATTTATATTATTCAATAAAACTTTTTTTTATCATTTTACGAAGAAATTAAATCAGACCATTTTTGTAGATTGTTTTTCGAGGAACAACTTTTATATACAACATTTTTTCATTAAGTAAATAGCTAAGGTTTTACAGCGCTCCGAAGTGAGTACTATTTTTCAGTACTCTTAACTATACAGTTACATATATTATGTGTTTACTAATAATAATTTGTCATCAGTAATTGTTTTTTTTTTGTTATTATAATATTTTTAATAATTAATTTTGCAATATGATTAATTATATATGTCGGAGTATTGATTTATTCAGTTGGTATTAACACCATCTACTGGTAAAGTTGTGAGTATTTTTAATATTGACATGGACTTGAAGTTTTAACGAATGAATTTATGACAATGACAAGTGACAATGACATTTTCCTTGAGTCAGTAGTTTGGCAGGTTGGGGGGTGTCAGTTCGAACGACACTTGTCACCCGACAGCCAACCGCGCTAGTCGTGCGCACTGATTCTTTTTTTTATTATTTACGATCATGGCGGACGATGAAATTAATCGCGAGGAATCTCCGACATATAATAATTAATTATTGACTCATTTCCCCACCACCCAGGAGGTAGAGTCTGGAAGCGCGTTTTTTTACGTCGAAAAGCAGGGTTGAAATGTTCTGCAGTGTGCTTCCATTGTTCTGGAGTCTGGGAAAAGAGCCAATAGCCAATATATTATGTATAGTTAGTACTGAAAAATAGTACTCACTTCAGAGCGCTGTTAAACCTTAGCCATTGACGTAATGAAAAAATATTGTATTTAAAAGTTGTTCCTCGAGAAACAATCTACAAAATTGGTCTGATATAATTTCTTCGTAAAATGATAAAAAAAAGTTTTATTGAATAATATAAATAGCTCTAATTTCTGAACATTTTCGCTTTTAACTTTTTTATTTATAGTTCTACGACAAAAAGTTACTGGACCAAAGTTGTAGAGAATTTAGTTTGCAACAAAAAATGTTAATAATTTTTTTTATCAGATAAATAGTTTAAGAGATATATCGTAAAAACCATTTCAACCGCTATTTTCAAGATGGCGGCCGTGGGGTGGTGACCCCACAAACTTGGTGATAGCTTCACACTGACCCCCCCTACACATCAAAAAAATAAAATTGCGTCCTCTAAAAAACGCAAGGTTAGGCCTAAAAAATGTAACATTTCAATGGACTAATAGTACCTCGATTAAAGTCATATAACATTTTTCTATTCTATTGTTTGAAAATATATCCAACTCTATTCACTATTTAATCTGATTAATGAAAATATGATCGCAATTTTAACCGACTTTTATTAAAGTTACATTGTAAAGCGTATTAAAGATTCAATTACATAAATTACCTTTACCACCATGTCGCAAGTACCAGATGTTAAAACACGATCGAATAAAGAATATTATGGAACATTGGGATTGTTTAAGTTTTTTTATTACGCATAATCCGCTTTACCTCATTCACTGAACGATGCACGTAAGCTTCGAATTTGAGACTTTTACACTTTTGCTATTATTTTTAGAACATAGATTTACTAATATTATCGCGTTGAGTAAAATTGTGCAGTTATTGCTTATTATCTGTCATTTATACTTATATTTCATTCCGTTGTTTGAAAGTAAGGTATGAAAAGTATGAATATAAACTGGAAAGTGTACTCTATCACGCAAGAACGGCTGGAAGAATTAAAATTAACAATTTGGTGCAATGATGGACCAAATCTGAAAAAAGTTGATGGCTCTATGTCCCAGAAAGTAATATTGTTACCAGGGACTATAAACTATTGACTAATGAAGAACTCTTGCAAGTTTTTGTAAATAAAAATACATAATATAATAATATAATCCCGTCTCACGTCCACATTTTTCGTAGCCGCAGCATTTATGACCTGGATTTGGCTTCCAAGAGCAGTCATTTTTTATTTCGTCTCACTTTTACTACTCGGTTGACCTCAGCGAGCGGAGTAAAAAACACAAGCGCTTTGTCGGCTCCGACCAACTAAAGACTCCTTTATTTAACTTTAACTGAAGCTTTGAAACAATCGCTTAAGGAAAAATAAGAATACTATGAATTAAAATACATTTTTAGAAATTAATGTGGTAACTCCAATAAGAGGTGACTCTCGCTGCAAAAGGAAAAGTAGACCAACCTAGTAACCTTGTTGATGTGATTCATACCAAATTTGATTCATGATTAAAGAGACTAGTATAGCCAAGTATAACCCACAATGCTTGAATTTGATGTATAAGACAATTTCGAAACATTATTCCTAGTTGAGAAGAAACACGTCGCATAAAGAATCTATGTAATTTTTAGTATTTTCTTCGTGCAGTCAGAAAAATTTTTTTAGTCTTTTGTGAATGGTGTGAATGTTTTATTCATATAGGGATATTTTAAATCTTTAATGGTGTATGTAATAAATGAATTAGCAGGTCTGTAAAAGATTTGTGAGGCCTTAATCTCGTACCATAATTTAGAGATTCAGTTTAAAAATATATTTATAAATTAGGGTTTTCTGTTGCAATAAACGGGGGTAGAAGTATTTAAACCATACATTATGAACAAATACAAATTAAATTTGGTTCTCGAAAGATTCATAAAGCTTTTGATCTTTTTTTTTCTTCAATGCCATTAAGGAAATCTATCTTGGCACTTATCTTTACACAAAAGTATGAAATTTGTAATTACACACTTTTTGTGTAAAGAAGTTAAAGTGTGTAATTCTAACATTTTTACATATTCCAAAATCTTATAATTACAACAACACATTCACTCTACATTATATATCGGCCAGTCAATTTGCCTAGCGATAGTAACAAAGCTGCAAGACATGCGTTCATTAATTATACAACAAGAAATTAACTTGAGAATTAATTACCTTATAATTACCTTTATCTAGAATCATGGGAGGATTTAGTCGTAAACATTATACTGGTTTGCAAGGGAATGGTCCAGCATTCTAACCATTTCCAATGATACAACGACATAGTTACCAATGAACTTACCGGTACCTAGGGGCCGTATGAAGACCTCTTATTTCCAGTCAGTTTACGCCGTGAATTGTACTAACTGAATTTGCCAGTCAGTTAAATCCACGGCGTAAACTGACTGGGAATAAGAGGTCATACGGCCACAGCAGCTTCTCACCCCAGTTTCGCATGGAGTGACCCGGGTAAAAACAAGGTAAAATGTAAACTATGTCATTCAGGGATAATGAAGCCACCTTTCCGCTAGTGGAAGAATTTTTCAAATCGGCCCAGTAGTATCGGAGCCTATTAATTTTAAACAAGGATACAATCGAACATTTACTCTACTTAATATAAGAGTATAATTAATTATTTAATAATAATGCTGATTGCATTAAAAACAAAAAAATTGGTTGTCTGTAAAGTCGGTTTACTGACGATAGTTGAACGTGACAACGTCCGATTGTGCTTCTTTGTCGCTCGTTCCGCGCTCTCGCTCGCACTTCAAGCCTTACATGGAACGCCTCAGAGCGAGGTAACGCCGCATGAGTCATGTTTTTTCGTGCGTGCAGCCGGCTCTATCGAATTATAAGACGTTGTCACGTCAAAAAAAATTGGTTGTCTGTAAAGTCGGTTTACTGACGATAGTTGAACGTGACAACGTCTCAAGGCCGATTGTGCTTCTTTGTCGCTCGTTCCACGCTCTCGCTTGCACTTCAAGTCTTACATGGAACGCCTCAGAGCGAGGTAACGCCGCATGAGTCATGTTTTTTCGTGCGTGCAGCCGGCTCTATCGAATTATAAGACATTGTCACGTCAAAAATAAAGATACATAACACGTCCGATTGGTTGATAAGCTTAGTTCGAATTAACTCAACTCCAATATACATCCTATATTCTATCCAGGATATTCCACATATAAATGTATGCAAACTGCAAATAGACTGTCTCTACCCAAGCATAGATTGAGATCGTTTCTATTTGGTATGTATAGGAAATATATCGTGAATAATTCGTTTAACAAAGTTCAGTAATTGCATTATGTCATACTTGTTAGGTGTTTTTGCGTATGTATTTGCGTTTTGGCGCTACAGTCAAAAAGATTTCCATCCCCTTTTTAACTCCAATCAATTTTTTTAAACCTTCTCTTCTTTTTGAATATTTAATCTATCTTCATTCAAATTTTCATTAAAATTTGTACAGTGATTTAGGCGCGAAAGCAATAGCGACACACACATAGTTAGTGTTCATTATGTATTACAAAATTTCCAATTAATATTTTTAAACAGCTAAGTACAGTCATATGAACTTTTTATTTATTAACTCTTTATTTAAGACTGCCTGTATTGCTATTTATAAAGTTCATAAATATTTTAGTTATTTCTAAATCTTATTTAATTTATGTGTGCTTTTTATAAATGAAATCCTTCATATTACTGTCTGTATGTAGAGCACATTATCTTTCTTTTGTTAATGTTTAACTACTAAATATAAAGGTAATAAATAAATAAATAGATATATAAATACGAATACAATCGTACCGTCCGTGGCAACCGCGGGGGACGCGCCTACCTGCGCAGACGCTTCCCAAAACGAAAAAGAGCCCGCATTCCACGGCCGCACCCCACCTCAGCCTCACGGATCATCTAGGGCTGTCTACGAGAAGTTTTAATGTATTTCTTGACAGATTTTACGCGAATAATAACTATATGAGACGGTTTTTGTAAAGTGTTCGAAACTACAATAATTAAGGAACACCAAATGAATTAAGAAATAACATTTTAAACAGGCTTTAATTACTAACCAGTAATATTGATGATGTGTAGTATTGATGATCCTTTCAAATTAAAACGCCTCACATTGCTGCGTTAATGCGGTTTGAAAAACTACACTGCACTCTACATCTTAAATGGAGGTTAAGTCTACATAATATATTTAGCAATTAAAAGTATTCCGTAAAACTGGATAGATGACACAAGCAAGATAGTCCATCTTGTAAATGCATCTTTCCTATCTTATCTGTCAAGAAAAAACAGAGAATGTAGGTTGTAAGGCAACCTTTTATGTTAACATGCATTGCAACTTCAACCTCTAATTGGTTTTAAATACGATACCATATATAATTAAACCTTACGAGTCAATTTGCTCATTAAATTACTTCTATCTTAGTTTCTCCTTATGATATTAATTTACAAATACAACAGCTCCCTACATAATTGGGTCAACATTCCTTAATTTCATAGATGACACAACAGAACGAATATGCCGCAAAATTGCCTTCACGTTAATGACATCAAAAATTCCGCGCGTTTGTGACAGCCCTAACTCATCCCTTTATCCCGACATTCTTGAATGCAGACCTGTTGCGTTCCCCCGTCTCTCCTGTCCCCCGTACTATAAATAATTCAATATAGCGATTAATTCGTGCCTGATACCGATTCAACTGTCAATTAATGGTACAAGATATTGTGGTTACTTTGTAGGCTTTTAGGGACTGGTAAATTGGTATGGATTGTACTAGATGGAGATATTTATCGCTTGGTAATACGATATTTGGACAAATGATTGGCGATACTTGGTTCGAATGAGGTTATTAAATTGTTTGTCAAACGTTTCAGTGATATAGCGTCTAAAATTGGGCTAAAATAATATTTTGAATATATTGTTATTATAAATTTAGTGAGAATGGAGGCTGATAATAGATGCTGTGCCCTTATTAATTTGAAGGTATATCTATTCCAAAGCACTTTCATTTAATTTAATAAGTAGAATTTCTTAAAAAAAAAAATTATTTCCGTTTTTAAAAAACAGACGTAACTAAACCGGAGGTCTACATTTTACATTATATTTATTATCATTTTTTTTTTTTTTACTTAAGAAAAAAATTTTTAAAATAATTATTATTGCATTGTTATATTAACAAGTCCTCGTCTATACAAATTCAATCAGAATTCGCATATAACTTTCAATAGCTCACTCCAGTCAAAGAACTAACTAGAAACCTTCTAGAAACGTAGCCAACATCGACTGACGTTTCAATTCTATTGTATGTCAGCTATACATACATACTAGCTGTAAATGTCCGTCTGTTTGTGACGTCCCTATTCAATTCTCTTTATTTACAGAGCAAGATTGTCAAGTACAAGGTACCATAAAAGTGAGCCTCTGTACCAAAGATATTGCGTCTTTTCATTGATCGGTTTCGTTTTAAGGCAATTTTAAAGTATAGGTATATGCGTAATGTTTAAATGGTTTTATTATAAGTATAGGTAATAAATAATACGATGCATAATATCTATTATTATAAATTTAAAGAGACTTTTGAGGATTTTACCAAAAAAAATAAACTAGTATTTCGCAATTTGTTTTCACCTTCTCCTGTTTTAGTGTTCGCGCTACATTTTGTTTTATATTTTTATGGGAATCTACATTCTAAACGTACGAAAATTTTTGTAAATTTGCTTGGGCAAAATATGTGCACAAAATATATATTATAACATTCAGAGGTCTTTCCATATTAAAGTACAATAAATTACAAGCATTTAACTTTAACTGTTTATCCTTAAAGAAGAATTAAAAGGAAAATCTCTTTCCTTTGACAAAGATAAAAGGAAGTGAATTGTAATAAAATTCTATAGCGTCTTCAAACGGTATTTCTCAAAAGAAACGTCAACAATTCTTCGGATCATACAAATAAAATAACGTGAACTTACCTGTGTCTATTCTTTATCCTTTAATTCATCGAGAATCTTTTGTAAGATACATCTAAGAGTAAACTTGTATGAAGACTTACGCGTCTGGGAATTTAATAACTCTGAGATACCGAGATTAAGAATCTATACTAATATTATAAAGAGGAAAGGTTTGTATGTATGTATGTATGTATGTATGTATGGTTTTCACGCATAAACTACTGGACCTATTTTGATGAAATTTGGCACAGACAATCTTTAGACCCTGAGAAAGAACATAGGGTACCTTTTATTGTGAAATATGTACCACGGGCGAAGCCGGGGCGGATCGCTAGTAGTTTATAAAGTAAATAAAACAGAGCGCATATTTCTAAAGAAATGTTATAACTTATGAGTCCAATTTCATCAAGTGGTAACTGCAAAAGCCTCTTCTAATGAATCGCGAGCTAAATATAGAGTACATACAATTTACAAATAACAATATACCTCACTCAGAAATTTTTTCGCTGTAATTGAGCTTTTAGTTCATTACTTTTGTATTTGTTATATGTACCTACTTTGGATACCTTTTTTATATTTTCTCAGCTCTATCGAAAGCATGATTATAAATAGGTATTTTATTAATTAATTGTACATGTTGCATGGAATGTACTTAAAATGTTAACACTGAATATTTACAAACGAAAGTTCCTGAACAAGCGAGCCAATACATCGATAATTCCGCTCCAAGCTCGCTCGAACTCATATTTACATTTTCACAATTTTCTGTTAAATTTTTCGCTTCACTAAATATGGGCTCTTATATAATTTTAGGTAAACGTGCTCTCGCCTCGTAAATTTAATAATAAGTGGGTACTTACGCTTCGACACTACATGCATTTTGCGATGAAAATCTTGATTATAAGTTGTGTGCTGATTCTCGCTCCTCTTGTGTGATAAAATGAAGACAGTCTGATGAGCAACATCATTACAGCTATGTAAAGAGTTATTTTCTTAAATAATAAGACTTTCATTAAATATTATTTACAACTAAGGAATGGACGAAATGTGAACCTGTCATAGGTAGGTAATTTAAAGAGTATAAGTTTTAAATACATAACATACTTTAGATTTGCATTAGTTCTGAAAATTAAAATTTCTGATACATAGGTACACTCTGGAATAAATGAATGAATATAGAATAAACCAATCGGTCAATTCTAATGTTTTGTGTAGGTAGAGTTTGTATTTTTGTAACTTCTCTCTACAAAACCGTGTATAGAAAGCATGTCCGTGATGTTCTGGGTTATATTATTACATTTAATTTAATATGAATGTGTTATCACCGTTATATTAAATGGACTTTATCTTGTTTTATTACGTCTTAATAAAAAGTAGGTAGGAAAGTAATTCGTGATGGCGATTTCAGTTACGTGATTCGATGCGTTTTGCATGATTATGTCGATTTTATTCCATATATGTCTTTGCGGAGGTTTTTATTGAATCAGTAATGGAAAGTTATGTATACATTTTATACTCCTAAAAATTTATTTCAAGTTCTTAATTTCCCTACATGGACAAAGATAGTACTTCTCTATTTTATTAATAACTAGCTTCCGCGACTTCGCCCGCTTTGTCTAAAACCTCATAAATTAAATAGAAAAACCTTTCTCTCCAACTACAACAGCATCAAAATCCGTTGCGTAGTTTTAAAGATTTTTAAGCATACATATGAACATTGCCTGGAAGAAATCACTCTTTAGTGATAAGGCCGCCCTCTGTGCTAGTTTAGCTATAAGTTTTAGTTTTAAGTAATTTGTATTATTAACTAGCATAGTAAAATGTTATAAATAAAATAAAATAAATAAAAAACATTGGGACATAGGAACTGAGAAAGCGACTTTGTTTTATACTATGTAGAGATTATACAAATGTAATATTATTTACTTATATTGCCATTCCATTATTTTGTACTGAACTAATGAATTAAGATCTTCCCTTTATAAAATGTCCATTAAAACATTCTTAATTTATTTTAACTGCATAATATAATAGATATAGCGTTACAATACAGTTTAAAAAATGTACATTGCTACAATATTTAGAAAAAGGTATTACATACTACGATGCGTTTCTAAAACCTTTCGTAAAATTAGTTAAAATTCGCCCTACAAAGGCGCACGAAGCTCATTATAATAAAGCACGTTTCTAGCTATATCTATGTTATGTATATCTATGTATATAGAATCTAGACTAGACAAGGGAAGACTGTGCTTAATGCCGCGTCGTGACCAAACTCCCGCGCATGTGTGCGTGCGCGTGATTCGCGGTCGAATGTCTGTGTGACTTTTCGTATCCATTGCATGCTCTTTCAGTTTTTTTTATTGTAATTTTTCTGTGTGATCACTGAATAAGGTTATTTAAAACGGTAGTATGTGTAAAATAGTAGTAGTGTAATTACTAACTACAAATAATTTGTCCAAAAAAAATAAAAAATTGCCAGTATGATGTCATTTTTAATTATTCTATTTAATGCTTATTCCTTCCACAATATTTAACTTCACTATATTCACTGCTTTACTCCTAATATATTTCATCTATATAAGCAAAAAAAATCTGAAAAAACACTACGCTATATATTTAAGTATTTTATTAGCTTCACATTTAATTTAGCCACGTTTACAATTTAAATAAAAACCAACAACTATATAATGTAGTTAAAATAATACTATATAATTAATAATGTTATTCGATTAACTCGCGGTCGCGCAATGGAAACATTCAAAAACTTAGTATTTTCTGATGTTTGATTTTACGCGAGTATTATACATTTAGAAATTAAAGACTTTTTAACGAAATAAAATTCAAAAACTTGTTTAGACATATTTATACATACTATGTATATAGTATATACTTCATTTAATTGTTCATCTATGGAGTCAATGTACGAACTCGAATTTGTTCGGTGTTTTTTGCCAACCCATACAATTATAGACTACAAGAGGTCCGCCCCGGCTTCGCCCGTGGTACATATTTCGCAATAAAAGGTAGCCTATGTCCTTTCTCGGGTATCAAAATATCTCCATACCAAATTTCATGCAAATTGGTTTAGTAGTTTAGGCGTGATTGAGTAACAGACAGACAGACAGAGTTACTTTCGCATTTATAATATTAGTATGGATTACTACGATCGGTAATCGAGAGATAATTTAAAACGACGTTTATCGAATATTTAAGATAATAGTAGCTGTATTAGCATACACCTTATTTAGTAGCTAGCGCGAATTGAGATAGACTGAAAGAGCCGACAAATATGCAATGTAATTTGTATTTAGTATCATATTCGTGATAGAGTTTATTTAGGAATTAATTAAATGATCAGGTTGATTCTTAATAGAACGATTTTTTATTTTTTATTTTATTAAGGAAAATAATTTTAAAGTTACACGTGTTAGTACAAGACACACCTATTTCTAATCTTATATATTCAGATATTATGAATTTATTTCCAAAATGAATATTTATTATAAGAATTCCTTTTCCTTCCTTATCCATATGTCGTGGCCATATCGTAGATTTGCTCATTTCATGAAATGGCCAATTTAGTTTGGCCAGATCGTTAAATCGTCAACGTTTCACGATTTGGTCATCGACATTTGGCCAGATCGTCGATCTGGCCAAACGTGGGTGGCCATTTCACGAAATGCGACCATTTTTGTTTCTTTTTTAAAAAGCGATTCGCTTCTGGCACTCGCCGGCCGCTGCCGCGGCACGCTCGCTTTGCTCGCTCGGCTCGTGCGTTGTTTATTAAAGTATAACCTAATCTAACCTAACTTTTTTCTATTGAAAAAACCATTCGCTTCTGGTATTCGCCGGCGCTACCGCGGCACTAACTTAAATGACAATAAACAAGTTCTTAAAATATTCTGAATTTTTTAATGTTTTATGGACTCTCTAAGATATTTTATACGAACTGGCCAAATGTCGATGACCAAATCGTGAAACGTTGACGATTTAACGATCTGGCCAAACTAAATTGGCCATTTCATGAAATGAGCAAATCTACGATATGGCCACGACACATATACTAAGATATGAATATGCTACCTAAAAATATGGACTTTTCCAATAATGATTTAAGTTATGAAGACCAAATTATAACATCATTTATAACTAGGTACAGTACTCCAAAACTAATAATGCGCATGCAAATCTTCGCTAATTGTCGTATTTCCGAAAACACTCGAATCATTGATTCGTAAGAGCCCTAAAAATCCACTTGCATTTTACACCTTGTTTAAAAGAAATAGAAGTCAATTCACGTTCAAACACAATCAAAAACAAATCGGGCGGTAGGTGACGGTAGCCTGTCAGTCAAAGAACTGAAAAATCCGTCAGTCGTCTTTAAATATTGGTGGTGACTGCACGTGTTCTCTCTGTGTGGAATTATATAGAGCTGCTATTACATACCCTTCTTGGGTTTGTTTTTAAAGGTGAATTCAATTAATCGATGAAATGATTTACACAGGTGATGGCAGTAGGGAAAGTGAAAATGAAGAAGAGATGTATCTAAAATGTCAGAAATAAAGATAATCCCTGATTTTGATTGTTTTTATTTTTATTTTTTTGTAAATGTCATAATATTGAAGAATGATCAGTACTGTAAATACTTTTGAACTGAGATTTTAATGATTAGATTTATATGGTTTAAATCTAAACCTGTGTTTGAAAACCATATTTTATACAATATAAATTTTGTGTTATTTTAACCTTCTTTTCTTCCATCATTACACCAGCTTCAGTAAGACACTTTAAAAGTACTATAAAATTTTCCAAGTAAATCAATCCAACAAAGATATAGGTATTCGCAATCGTGGGGTTATCCTCGCTATTTACTTACAAGGAATTATCGAAACAAAATCGTTACAAATCAATATTAATCTCTTTTACCACAATACACATAATTTTACTAAACTATGCATGAAGAAAATGCATTTAACCACTCTATATAGATATCGTCTTCGGACGCTCCGGGAATATGACAGTTGCCGAACAGTGACGAAGATTTCTATGCGCATTATTACTTTTGGAGTACTGTATATACTTTGTACATTTGTAGGATACCAACTTCATACATTTACAAATATATCAACCAAAGCATTCCTCAGACGCATGTGTAAAAAGCCAGACTAGCTTTTACTGACCTCCCTATTTTTTGCTCCCACAAACATTTTTTATCATCTGTACATTACAGAATGTCCGTTATTTCAACCGTATCACTATACACAGTTATTGATACATAGTTATCGAAAATTCGTGTGAAAACAGGGCATGGACAGGAAGAATTATGTTACAAAAAACACTGTTCTCCTTCGAACCTGCTTAACCGGTCTGGCCGAATCGCCAATACTGGCCAAAATAACCACATCGGTCTTAAAGGATTTTATCAGCTAATATGTAGTGGTAAGAGCTATATTGCTCTGCTGTAGATTTTCGCACTGGGCTATAGATATGTGTATGAGTAAAATCAACTATTGAAAGGCTGGGTTAAAAGAACATTTTTTATATATTTTAACAATTATTTAAGAGACAGAGGAAAATTTACAAAATAGAATAAGATGATACAAATTAAAATAAATTTTAAACATTACAAAACAAAAATTTATAGTAGGTACCGTAATTTTAGATAATGGGCTCCAATAATTAATTAACCTATAGACAATCTTTTATAAAATATCTCAATCGATTCCAATTCCACGAAAACGCCAATGTGAAGTCTTTCTTAATTAAAACGTTCAATATTCATAGTTTAGCTTCAAATATAATTACGTGTTTATGTGCCGAAAATAAATTAATCACCACGTTACTAATATCCAATTTGATTCGAAGCACCCAAACTGAGGTATGAAGTAACGATGGAATTTATTAAAAAATGTTTCGATCTTTGTCTTTGAAGTTTAAATAAAATCTTCCACGAAATTTTTAATACAATACTCCGTCTAGTTTTCTCGATCTAGCTCTATCCCCGATAGAGCATGCTGTTTTATATTGTCCAAGTTAAGTTTAATTAAAAAAAATAACTGAACGAGTAGTAACTGTCTGCTATCACATCTTCACGATAGGTCAATACAAAAGAGTACTAGTATTGCTATGTGAACCATATCTCCAATCGATTTAAATTAGCACGTAATAAAATGCACATATGTATAAATTGGTTAGTAAACACATTACCCTCCATAAACAACATACGTTTACCCGTAGATGACATTACAATGTTCCGATAAGCAGACACTTAGGACAATGGCATACAAACAGGCGTGTAATGTCGAGAATTCGCTAAGTTATTAATATAGCAGCTCACATGCTTTCTCCAAGCCATACTGAGCATGCATTGAATATACCTTAAGCGCTTATCGCAAATTTTCACATACCTGTTCCTTAACCAGAGTCAATTTCCATACCGAAGACAAGACAAGATTCTATGCTAGCGGGTTCTCTAGCTGTCCTTATGGGGCTTGGTGACGTCATAATTAGCGAATGTCTAATTATCGTGGCTTGGTCCATTCTGATAGCCGGTAATCTCCTTGCGTTACCTTCTTAGGAACATGCCAAGTACCAGTGTGTTTATAATTCTCTAGCTAATTTTAACAAGTGCTTGATTATACGATATTTGCGTTCAGTATTGGGGCGTGAAATGTTTAAAATTCAGATCTGTCTTGCAGATTTTTCTGCATAGAAAAGTACATCATCCTCTGGGTTTTTTTTAATCTTCGCACCATGGACGTATAAAAAAAGACGGACGGTATATCGCCTAAACATGGAGTGAAGCCTAGTAATGGCGGCGACACATCCATGTGTGTGTGCCAGGTTGATTGCCAGATGCAATAAAATTACCCCACACTTTAGTATTTTTATTTTTCAATTTGTTATACTTTTTATGTGTACTCTTACTATTAGAACCTATGCATAAAATACAATTACTATTTAGCTTTGACGAATCAACCACTGGACGCGAAACCAAAGGAAAAAGGAAAATACAAAATGTATGAAATCTTGTTCAACCAATATTGGGGGGAGGAGAGGTAATGTCTCCTTAATTATTATTAAAATAAATAAAATAAAATAAATAAATTGTCAGTTTATAACCAAACAAATATGAAACATGCTTCATACGATTTCAGTATACATACACTTGAAATTTTCAAATTAACTATCTTATAACAGATGTCGTAGTCAGTATTAATTGGCTGTGATATTTTTTTTTAAATATGGTTGTTATATAAGGATAAGCATATTATACATGTTTTTGTGAGAAGAAAATGCAAAAACAAATTTGCATTTTGTATAAAATTATTTTATCGTAATTTTAAAATTAATTAACTTTACATCAACTCCCCGACTTTTGGGAGAATGAAATTTTGAAATAATGGACTATGGCAACAGCTGTCCTGATAACAATGGCGGCTGTATTTTTTTCTATAAATTTTGCCGTAATAATTTTGTAATTAAAACATAAAAGAAATAACTTGCTTCCCTGTGGAATGTAATCCCTTGTGTTTTGTTATTTAAAATTGTACTGTTGCGACACCATTTAACCACGCAAGACGGCATTTTAAATATTTTTTGTGAAACTGTGACGCAGTTAATCAGTCGGTAGTTCACGACGTAATGGCGGCCGACTAGCTTACTATGGTGAGAGTGTGTGCGTGTTCATTGTCTTTACACGATCGCTAGCTTACTACGGTGGCTTCACGTTGTTTGTTCGTAAAACGGCGTCCGTCTTTTTTTATACGTCCATGCTTCGCACAATATTTTTTTTGTATTAGCAATTATTGTTGCCACAAAGAAAGCTAGGTATATATCTAACCAACTGAATATAGTTAATAACTATATTTTGAAAGAATTTACTACTCGTTATCTAAATTAAATATTTAAATGAGGCAAAATCTACAAGTATTTAGCGACAAAATTTTCAAACATAAAGCTAGATTAAGCTGTTGCCGCGAAAGCTTATAATTTATTATATCGATGTATCGTTGATGTTAAACCTCACTAATTGCCTTATTCGTGAATTGCTTCTAAAACGAGCCCTTTAGAATAGAATAACAATAGGATTAGTGTATGCCTAGATTTGAAAATCTTAACCAAAGATATTCTTAGTGACTCGAATATTTATAAAGTAATATTAAAGATCTTAATAATCTATTCTAGTCTTTAAAAAGCTCTTATAATATTCTGTAGACGCTTTATTTATGGCATTAGTGCAATTTAGAAATCCAATATCTTATAGCCTGAAGCCAGTAAAGCCAGTGAAGCCAGTGAAGCCAGGTTATTCTTAATAAACTAAATGGGAAGATGTTTTTGCACTCAAGCAATCAAAGCAGTGAAATAATTTCTGCATAAAATCTTTCTTAATGCTAAAGTCTGTTTATTTATTTATTTATCTATCACTTACTTTTTTATCGGGAATGAAAATAATTGAAACAAAGATCTAACAAAGACTTTTTTTAAACCTGCGTGATTTTGTTCGCAGGTAACCGCAATGCAAACCTACGCACTACAAATTTGTCACTGAAAGTATTATCAAAAAAAAATGTTGATACCTTCTAGTATATTGTTTCAGCAAATTTGATTGGTTAAAAGTTAATAATAAAACGATAACCAATACAGCTGAAGAGCTTTTGATAATTTTGCACTCACGATATTACGGTGATCGATCTTACAAGACGGGGAGCACATTCATCATATCTATAGCCCAATATCACAATACAGAAGTATAACTGACTTTATGTTCAATATGCAGACAGCAGACGGCTTTTTAATAGGGCTGTCACTTCAATAAATTAATGATTTCAACTATTCATCGTTTCTGTAATAGGAACCTTACTACTAACTCTATCGACATATTAAAGAGATTTTAGGATTTAAAGGATTAAAAAGTTTAAAGAATTAGGGTTAAAAAATATTATATAGGGGAAATTTTTTTAACATATTGGTGTTCTAGACGTAGTTAGCAATATGTCAATGATAGTTTGATGACAGTAGATGTGACAGGTTGTTTCATATTTAGATTTGATATAGGGTTTAGAATTTTTTTGATAAAATGAACAGTTTTTAGGAAGAAAATTGTTTTATGGATATATAATTTGTATTGTAATTTTTAAACCATCTTTTTTATTATAAACGAATGCTAAGAAGCAGACTAGACTGACCGGTCAGCAACATTGTATGCCTGCAACATAAGCATGATTTTCATGCTACGCTATGTATTTATTTAAAACATGTTTTCTTGTTAAAATAATCCTTATCTTTAAAAACGAAGATTGTTGCAGTAGTAATAGTTATAACTGAAAATACTTACACAAATCACGTTTAAACTTGTTAATTCTGACACTCTCGTTCATGCATATACAAATTGAATTAGATAAATAAATTACGCACATAAATAAATATTTTCTTTGAGGCAGCCCTAGCCCAGTATACGGCATTGAAAAACGATATAAAATTCTGCAATAAGAAATGATCGGAACTGGAAACTAGACGTCTTTCAACCGCGGATTGACGTAAACAAATCATTTATTCAAATTTACAACATTTCAATGGAATATGACTTGGATTATTTACTATTTCTCTATTGAAATACGTTTTGATTATTCAATTAATGTGGCATTGTTGTAGAAATGCCATTTTACTAAAAGCGACTTTTCTTTGATAAAATCCTGTTTCGAACAGAAATAAGCTTTACCTATGTATGACGAAATTGTTATTACACAACAATAACTTAAAATATATTTTTATAGAAATAAAGGAAAAGAGAAATGCCTTCACATAAATTTCTTTGAATTGTTACGGCCTTAGCCACGTCTGGTCAAAAGACAATTAACTGTTTTAGTATCAACTCTACATAGTATACTTTTTTGTTTGCCCTGTCTGTTCTCACCTAATGTTTGTCTGTTCTTTACTTCAAACAATAATCTGGATTATTGTGTAAGCACTAAGAACTATTTTGCTGTGAAGATCTTACGATCATAATATGCATCGCTGATTGATGTAATAATTTTTTGAGTTCACTACAATAAAGACGTCCATGTCGATTATGTTTACTTTATTTTTAAACCTTAATATGTAAATAATGTGAAATGACTGAGTGTTTAGATTATAGATATTAAGTTATCAAAGCCTTTTTCTCCCATAAGTCTTTCAAATGAAAGACCAAATAGACTAAAAACTTTGTTAGAAATGTCGATAAAATATCCTTAGACTAACATTTAGAGATCTATCATGTATCATGTTTTTAACAATACCTATTCTCAAAATACGTTACCACGTGAATTCGATACAATTTTAAAACACTCGCAACAGTAAACACGAGCAGTATTAATAGGTCATCTGTGTAATAAACGAGCAATATGTAGTCTATAGCACAGATAATATATACTGGTAACAGCACTATAAAACACGATCTAGTAATGTACCTTCTCTGTACTGGGCTGTTACGGTAAATCTGAGGAAACCTAAACGCTTAGTACAAGATAAATTGATTGCTTTATTTACAAGTGGAATTTGCTAATTGCTTACGTATTATTTCTCATTAATTGTGATCCTTGATAGGTTTATATTACTCTTCGACCATTTAGTGGCTGTTAGTTTATTAGTCTAGACTCTGGAGGAAATTATTATGGAGATGTATGTGCATAAATTGAAGCGTTTTTTAACAAATAGTGTCTACATTAATCATGGAATATGATAAGCTTTATCACCTTTCCGTACCAAGCCTATATTATTAGATATAAAAATAACTACGTTAAAAACAACCGACTTCAAAAACGGAAAAGTAAAAAATAAAAAAGATTTGATATCATTAATTGTAAGTGAAGTCCCATGTCCCCTAGTGGGGTAAGGGGCAGATGCATTATACATCTGTTTCACTGATCGATTTTCTTTAGGGACAAGTAGGTGATCAGCCTTCTGTGTCCTACCAGACCGAGACTTTATTTTTTTTTTCTTCGTCTCCACCGGGAATCGAACCCAGGACCCCTCGGTGCTACGCTCACGCGTCAACCACTGTACCAAGGAGGCGGAGGCGGTGCTATTTATTAAATAGGTTTGAAGTCGGTGCCAAGCACTAAGCACTTAGTATTAAGCCCGTGCACCGACATCAAACCTTTTTAGTAAATACAGATCAGAATCAGACACCTCGGAGTAATCGGTGTACATACATAAAAAAAAAATACCGGCCGAATTGATAACCTCCTCCTTTTTTTTGAAGTCGGTTAAAAACTAGTGCACTTATACATAAAATCCATATAAAATCTCTTACAGTTATCTCATGCTTAAAAGACAACAAAAAGCTTTCGGTCTCGCGACTGTTTTTTAATATTTATTTTAATCCAGTTATATCAGATCTACGGTCATATAGACTATAGCCTTCCTCAATGAATGGGCTCACACCGAAATAATTTTTCAAATTGGACCAGTAGTTCCTGAGAGAAGCGCGTTCAAAACAAACACACAGCATAATTTTCAGCTTTATAATATTAGTATAGATAGATATTCATGTTACCAAACCCTCCTAAATCTTTCTCCTATGCACACCACATTATTGTGAAGATATCAAGCTTTTCTTTCGTTTTAAAAATTCTTACACAAGTATAACGCATAATAAAACAAATAAAGTATCTTCCATATCATATACTCCGACCTCACATTCACGCAAGAAAATGTACGATCATTACCCAGATTTATGCATACAACTTCCCAAAAACAACCACACAAATAGTACACCTCAAAACACTGGTTTATTTACATACCTCTAACATGGTATTATGGGTAATAACCATTTATAATAAGAGCTATAATTGCGTACATAACTTTTGTCACGAGTGCCTATGAGTTATGCTATCCTCTGGGAACTAGTAATAGTAATGCAAATACTATTCAGTAGATCGTAAACGTAACTCAAATACTGCATTAAAATGAAAAATTATTCCTTATTCACTTCGCGTTGTGTTAAAGTTGCATTATATAAACTTGGTGTTAGTGAGTACACGTAGATTCAATTAATATTAAATATCAATTTCTATGTAAAACAGATTTGATGTAGTTGTTTGTGATCTGAGGTCAATTTTACGAAGTTTTAACGTAAAATACATTAAATTAACTATCATTTTCTTTAGCTTTTTTTACAAAAGGAATAGTGGAGGCTTTTTTTTTAAGGTCTAATTAAGGTGAGCGTACAAGGCAAGACAATCGCATACAAAAATCATTATTTTCAATTAATTACACATTATTCACAGCATGCTTCAAATGCTGAAAGAAAGCTTTACCAAGCGACTGTTTTAAAAGTTTGAGAACATATTATATCTCTCTCATTGGAAGCCTTTATCCCTACAACAGGAACAATATTAGACTATGTATATAGGTATATGTAATATTAATGTTCATGATACAAGGCTTCTCCTTCCCATGAAGAAAGCGATTCTTCAGAATTCAATATAAATCTTGAAGAAAAAATCCATTTACTACCAATCGTGAACAAAATTAAACGATTTTCTGATGACGGCATCGCCAACAATAGATGTTTACTAAATAAACATGTTATTCTTAATAGTTATCTCGAAAAATAATAACTTGACGAATATTTGGTTGGTCAATTGTTTTAAGCGGGTCATCGACCCCGCCCCAAAACGGCCAAAAAACCTCTCGCAGCGATCACTCTTATACATATCAGTTATACTACGAAAACTGTGAGCTTAGCTTTTATTTTTTATTCGAAAAAAAAATATAACTAATTTTTTTCTTTGTTCTAAATATTGATGTTTACCTCCAACCACTCTGATATAAAATACTTTTAATGTTGATATTAGTTCAATGTAAGTGTGTTTTTCTTATGAACGCGAACGAATATTATAAATCTATGAACACACAAACTGAAGGAAAAAATAAAATATCGAAGAACCTATATGAAAGCTATGTTATAATGTAAAACTGTTATCTTAGAAACATTATTACCTACTCCTTTTTTTTTTCATTTCACCGCAAAAGCGAACCGCGTGATACCTTTCTTATTTTATAGACATTTTCCTTTTGCAATCTATTTATGCACCCATACGAAACTATAAAGATAGCCATTCAAAATACATTAACACGAGAAGAGAGAAAATACTAGTTTATTTTAAACATAAACGTCTGATATAACTTAATAAACCTATATTTTATTAACAAAAAGCCGAAGCAAAAGCGTTACGTGGTCACGACAGAAATATATAAGTTAACAACCTTCGATACTATAGCCTATGGGGTATCTTGGACCGCATTCCTGCACCCAGCCCGACTCAACCCGCTTATAAGCCAAATAAAACAACCACTCGGGGAAAACAAACCCCATCCTTAATACCAGGCATTAAGCCCCACTTTCGAATAAACATTTACTTTCCAACCAATATCGATACTGGTATCCTGCTAGCTCATTAAAAACAATATCTGTATGAACCTTATTGCGGAGAGTTAAAGTTCTTATTTGTGAATTTAGACAATTATGATCACCAGCCTCACGTTGCTATGCAATTATAAAAGCACCTTCAATAAATTGACTATACACCTTGCTGGTAAAGTACTAAGATTCAATTTCGGCTAGCAAATAACTTTCGGACTGAAATGGCCGTGCTTTTGTCCACTCACGCCGACTTGTGTCGTTATTTTTTTCTCGTCGAAACCGCGGAAGGGATTAATTTAAAGCAAATAAACTGTTACACGTAATGCCGCAAATAAAACTTACGGGGAATGTATTCGGTAATAACTGTTTACTGTGCCCTTAACACCGCTAAAACTTTCCCAGATCTTGACAAATCTCACGCAATTTCTTTTTATCTTAATCATCATTTTCCAGTTATATGGTCTACTTGCAGAGTAAGGGGTCATAAAACCTTGCAAAAATACTAATCTCATGCGTCGTGACGACCTCTATAGGCCTAAATAAATAGGTATTAATTTTTGTGATACATAATATTCATGTTGTTTCAAGTGTCACGATTTTTGCCAATTTCGTTACACAAATGCAAACTTTTCTCTACGTTAAAACGTACAAAACACCTTAAACCGATCTTCCCGCACACATTAAATAATCACAGAATATAAAGGCAAAGCAATAAGACCTCTATAAAATTTCGAAATATCACCCATGATGAAACTTGATTATTTAATGTTGGATCTATTCTGCCCATTTCGTTGGATATTATTATTCTACCGTTCGGAACTTTATTGCTTTCGTATCTTAAAACTATAACGGCTTTCTCAATCATAACATAGATAGAATGTACCAGTACCAATAATTCTCGAAATTAAGCTCGTCTCAATTATTTGAAAGGCATTTTATAGAGATGTTTATGAGTACAGACTACAGTAGAATGTGATTGAATTTAAGCGATTATTTCTAAAACAATTTTACCTATTTATGACGATTAAACAACGCTGTTAAAGACACTTTTCCGAATGAATAACTATTTGAATACAAAGTAAACATGTAGAATATGAAATACACAGTTATTTAAATATCTTTTTTTAAATAATGCCTTTTCTACTTCTGCAATCACACATTTTATCTGTTTTCATTGCTTTATTTACACTTTGGCCCAGTTGGTTAGATAGACAACTAACACTTTTATATGCAACAAAGCTGAATCGACAATTTGAACAATTGCAGTCTTATCGCTAGATAGCGATATCTTCCAGTAGATATTTTTCACGCAGAGGATGGCATGATATTAAATTCATTCAGTAATTCATCCTCGTACTCAGTACACCTTGAACAAATTCAAGGACCTGAAGTTCAAGATAAAAAGCAGGTTACTTTGTTAAAGAGTTTGATTTTCAAGTATTGACTCAAAAACCGAAATACAGGTATTATGCCTTAAAATTCCTTCTTTTTACAAAGCATGAGTCAGTCAATTGGATGTTTACTGATCAGAAGAGGCTCTCGAGATGCGCTTGAGTTCCCAGTACCAACGTGGCCTGTGTTTTGTGGACCGATGACCCGGTATTGATCTTATTTTTCTTTATGAATTCCTTTTAGTGTCAAGTCCCTTAAAATTTACATTGAGTGGCGTGATCACCTTAAATGAACGCGATTCTCTGAACTGAAATGTTATAGTATTTTCTTTGGACGAAAATTAAAGATAGAATGCAAATTAAGAGCTTTAATTGTATAATTCTTCGATTAAACTTTGCTGGGAAAGCACTGAACAAATTGAAAGATAGTTTTAATCTAAATTAAATAATGAAACACAGGCTGCAGATATTTAGCATACCTAGAACGTACAACTAACTTAGAGCTAGAAGTACAGAATTTAATAGATAAAACTTTACCTGTAGGTACAGCAGACGTTTGTCTAAATAACCTATACTAGCCTACAGGTTGAACCATATAATCAGCCATCTAGTGCTTCGAGGTAGTGCAGTAAAAATCTCGTAAATTCAAGTGTAAAATTTTATCACAGCCTGAAACGGCGGTCCGTAAATAAGACGTGGTTAGTGCACTCTGATTATCTCGTATTTTTAACTTGAACGCATTATTTAATGGTGAGGTAATTGAGGCTTTACGACTTATGGAATCTCAGCTGAATTTTATGCTTTCCCGCATATTGTGGGAATATGAGGAACCACGTTTTAAAGGCCATATCATGCGTTTTATTGGCGGGCGAATAAAAATTCAGTAGTCACCAGTAGCCGATATGTTGGTGTGTCAGAAGTACACTTAAAATATTATACATATAACAATATACATAGATGTTCTTTAAAATCGTATTTTCGGAGTTGAAATAACTCTTATCTATTTATTGTCCTGTTTCTTTTATTGTATAACTCACGATAAAATGATTAATAAGTTTAAGCTTCTTAATAAAATAACTCATTTCAAAAATCATTTTCTTATTTCACATTAGTAAACTTTTGTGAACACATAGAGCTTAATTAAGTCATCCAACAACTATAATTTTAAAATAACCACGACATTATTTCACCGATGACTGGCTGCTTATTAAACAAACAAACACACATTTCTTAGAAATATCAACATCATCACTCTTGTTGAGACAGGCGCGGTCCCAGGGGGGGGGGTCACGGGAGACATGACCCCCCCCAAAATCGTACTCGACAAAATAAAAAAAAATTCTTATACTGTACAAAATATAGAAAAAAACTGGCCAAGTGCGAATCGGAGTCACTCGCACACCTAAAGTTCCGTTTAAACATTTAATCTCTTGCGAACGTCAAAATTTGCGAAAATTTTCAGCATAAACGGCTGTAAAACTTTAGATTGCGTTGGCGTATAAGTTTGATTTTTTCACAGCTTCAAGGGTAGGTTTATGTAATCAACAAAAATAAGAGTCTGATAAATCCACGCGTTCTTTTGAAAAAAAACGGCCAAGTGCAAGTCGGACTCGCGCACCGAGGGCTCCGAACAAACGGTACTTTTTATTATGTAGTAACTCTAAAATGTATGTTTTAGCAATTTTTCCTTTATCTCTGCTATAAGACATTACTTCTAACCAAATTTCAAGACTCTGTGTTTAGGGGAAGTACCTACCACAGATCACAGAAAATCTCTATAGTACCTACAATGTAGGTTTTGATTCCCTTGCGAATGTCGAATTTTGCGATAATTTCCAGCAAAAACGGCTGTATCTTTTGATTGCGTTGGCTTATAAGTTTGATTTTTTCACAGCTTCATGGGATCTTATACTTGAGTTTTCGATATAAATTTCAGCTTGATACCTCTACGCTTACCCGAGAAAAAGGGTGATGACAGACAGAAAACTTTAAAATTATTAAAGATATTTTTTTATATGATGTTATTAAAAATTTTCATTTTGCAATTATTCCTCTATCTGTGCTATAAGGTGTTGCTTCGTACCGAATTTCAAGATTCTGAGTTCACCGGAAGTACACTGTACGTTTGATTTTTGATTCTCTTGCGAATTTGATATGTTTGGTTTTATAGCATTCAAATGCTTTATAAATATAAATTTATAAAGAATATATTTGTAAATTTATAAATTTTTATCCCTTGCGAATGTTGAAATTTATGAAAATTTTCAACATTTACGGCTATATCTTCAGATTGCGTTGATATAGAAGTTTGATTTTATTATAGCTTAAAGGTATAGACCTGAGCTTCTGGTGTAAAGATAAATTTAATACATGTCGGCGTTCATGAGTAAAAGGGTTGTAAGTTTAAAATTATTAAAAATATTTTTTTAATGTAATTTAATTAAAAATTCACGTTTTTCCCAATTATTGCTATATCTGTCTTATAAGACGTAACTTTCTACCAAATTTCAAAAACTCAAGTTTATAATATCTTTATGCTGTAGTAAAATCAAACTTCTATGTCAACGGAATCAGGAGATACAGCTGTTGCTGATGCTGAAAATTTTAGCAAATTTCGACATTCGCAAGGGTATAAAAATTCAAAACCTACAGGGTACTTTCCCGTGAACTCAGAATCTTGAAATTCGGTAAGAAGCAACAACTTATAGCACAGCTAGAGGAATAATTAAAAAAAATAATTACATAATAAAAATAAAAATATCCTTAATAATTTTAAAGTTTGTCTGTCTGTGAAGACCCTTTTTCTCAGGAACGCGTGGAGGTATCAAGCTGAAATTTATATCGAATACTTAAATCTACGGTCTCTTCATGCTGTGAAAAAATTAAGCTAACTCAATCAAAAGATACAGCCGTTTATGCTGCAAATTATCGCAAATTTCGATATTCGCATGGGAATCAAAATTCAAAACCTACATTGTACTTCCCGTTGATACAGAGTCCTGAAATGTGGTTTAAAGCAAAGTAAGCAAAGATAAAGAAAAAAATTGCTAAAACATAAATTTTAGAGTTACAACAACAACATAATGTATAGAAATTTTCTCAAGTTTTTGCTTCTAAAGCATACGATTTTTGGCGAACTGACCGATTGGGGGGGGGGGTGCGCATACCTTTCCAGCCGCGTGACCCCCCCCAAAATGTGAGGCTAGGACCGCGCCTGTGTTGAGAACACAGTAACGGCAAAGGTTGTTGACCCGCTAATGATTTCTACGCCAAAATTTAATGTATCGATAATTTTCGTAATTTTAAACAGCACTAAAATGTTTCCAAAAACACATTTATGTTTGAAATGTGGCTGTATAAAAGTGATTTTATTGTTTAATGTGCATATTATACGTTTTATGCGTGTTTATTAATTTAAATTGCTTTATTTTAAAAATACAATTTCAATCGGATACGCTTACTTTCAAAGAAATGGAAAAGTCAATTCATTTTACAATAGATACGAATACCCATTTATTTATCGGTATAAAAAATCTATTGATATTTAAATATATCGATATGTTCCAATACATCACTGTTAACACAATGATTATTGATTATACCTAATGCATGCAGAATGTGTCGAATATTATTAAATTATCGGTAATATGATCAAAAGGCGAATGAATCATATTTTGACCAAAGTGAATATTAATGCACAATTCAATTTAATATTATTGGTGTCGAAAATATAAACATAAATTGAAATGTGTATTGAACATTTTAAATAAAATATTTGATGAAAATACAATTTATCGTTCGTATCAACAGATGTTGAAAAATGGCTTTATTTTGTGCGCATGCGCTTTTCATACAAAAGACATCAACGATCATGTCGAATCTTACAATAAATTTAAAATTTACTTATATACTATTTGCAAAATCAAAATTGATATTATTCATTTCTTCCAAAAACATTTGTTTTTATATTTCCTCTATATACATAATAATACACCATATAATACGAATTGAGAATAACTTTTTCCTAATAACATTATATTTTTAACCTGGTTAATCACATTTCTTTCCGATTACAGTCAATTCTTGTAAATTAATTTGCCTATATTTAAGTCGTGACCACAAATGGTTGTGAGACCGCAGCCAGCCTCTGAGTAATTAAGGTTGGTTTATTAATTCTCTTAATAATACTCTTGAAAGATTGAAAATTGTTATTTTAAATTTATTTATCAGGTCCAAATTTATATGTACATAGATTCTGGTGCCTTTAATAACAAGGTGGCCCAAATATGACGTCAATATATATATTTTTTTTATATTCCTCACATCATAGCCTATCCGAAAAATATGGAATTGAATTAAAAAGTTTCACTAAACACTGCCAACTCAAGACTTGTCTACAAATTGCAAAACTATAACAAAGATATTACTACTGACATTGCGAGGTTAGTCATAAAAAAAAATTGGCGCCAAATGTTACGATCCCATGATATATTTTACGTATATTATTTACTTATTGTTTTTTTTTTTTTAGTATACCTGTTTATATTTTAACAATTTTATCATATTCAATACAGAAATACTCTAATAATATTACTCTAATAAATAAATGCATTCATGCTATACAAAAGCTCAAATATGAACAATGTTGAGAAAAAGGCCTGCGATTGTCAAACATCTAATTATAATTATTGTATGTTGTTTAAGACATTTTTTTATGAAATACGAGGTTCGGTATTAATGGTTTTCTAATCTGATGCCTTTACTAAAATAATAGTTATGATATATTCGTATTCAATATACAATTTTCTCTCCGATAATTCGAGTAGTTTGCAAAGTTATTAGATGGTCAGTATATTCACTGACTTTTTGACAATCAAATAGAGTTAAATAAAGGTTTTATTAAAAAAAAACAATAACTCTTTTCTCCTTTATCTTATAATTGTGAAATTTTCCTTACATAACAACAAACATTTTTACATTGATACAAATTTGTCTTTTTCGTCATACTAAATACAGCGAACATTCATAATGTCATGGTATTCAATAAATCAAATAAAAGTTTGAGCACCTCTATCTCAAAATACGTTACCTGTACGAGCCCATTTACGCTAAGTCCAACTTTATACCATAACACATTAATTGCCGCGATCTCAGATTTTTTTCAAACTTTTTTATCGAACGAGCACCTGTGCCCAAACGGACCCACGATGATTTCGATGACTGGTTACTTTTTGGACAAATAAAAGCAACTACCTCTTCACCAATACATTTTATACTTTACTACATACAGTTAAAGTTCATTTTCAAATAGTTGGAATAGACAGGCTGTGTTTTTTAATGTCTTCTTTTTAGATAGAGGGTGAGAAGATGAGTTTACTGACAAGCCAAAAGCAAGCAGGTAGAAAATCGATTGTAGATTCCCGCCAAGAATAATAATAAGAAATCTGCAGACGAACGTTACAAAGATGTTTTTATACCATCATAAATAGAATTGATATCGCCATAAATCTATCAAGATACTTGTAGGGACTAGTATTAAGGTTTTTTATAATGTTTTTCACAAGGTATACATTGTACCTTGTGTGAGGAAAAAGAAGCAATATATATTATATAGTAGCACATATTATATCACACGCTTTTTTTCATTTTTTTTTTTTATTTTACACAATATATTCTCACGGATATTAAAATTGATTTATAGTTAATTTTGTTTTATAATTTCGGTTTCAAAATTTAACTATTTTAAACTTTATCCCTATAATAACCCCGAACTGTACTCCTATGACATGTCAGTTAAAGGGTCTACAATGCTAGTCCTTTGACAAAAGTCTACAAAGAGAATTTTGTCAAAGGACATGTTTAAATGAAAATATTCCTTTTAGTTAAATTATAAAGAGACTACTTACGTTCTACTTAATGCCTTCATTCTATACGATAAAATATATTAACTACTACCTACCTTTCTTAACTACTCGTTGATAATTATGTTTATCACTACATAGTATAAAACAAAGTCGCTTTCTCTGTCCCTATGTCCCTTTGTATGCTTAAATCTTTAAAACTACGCAACGGATTTTGATGCGGTTTTTGTTAATAGATAGAGTGATTCAAGAGGAAGGTTTTAGTATATAATTTATTAGGTTTTAGACAAAGCAGGCGAAGCCGCGGGCGGTAAGCTAGTAATCATATAAATTATAGTCTGTTTCTGTTGTATATAATAATAAATCTATATGTATTTCAAATCTTTCAAGTAAGTAATGATTAATATAATTTTCATATGTAAAATCAACAAACATAATCTACCAATTGCTGTTAATACATTTATCGATTAAAGCTAAATCTTTCTTCTTAATAAAAATAATTAAAAATCCCCAGTTTTATTACAAAAAACTTCATATTCATAATATAGCGAAGGAACGACACCGCGTCTACGAGTATAACACTTGATATATATAGGACATCGCAGTCTAGCTAGACTCAGACACCAACCCACGAACGAATAAAATTACTGGTATTAAATGAAAATCGCTCGAAATTGCACCGGTGTTGCAATTAGCCGTGATCCACTGACGCCTGCAGAGAACACGAAATTAATTTTATTACATATTATAGTGAAATATCGATACCGCCAAAATTACTTTATCTTACCCCTTGTGTATTGATAAATTTACTCTCAGTAATTGCTTTTTCCGGGAATTATAAGTGGATAGATAAAGATAGTAATTTCATTTTTGATGCAATTCTGTAGTATACGATATAGGTATAAAGCTGCGTTCTGTACAGATTATAAAATACATATAACATTTATTTATGGTATAATTTACGACAACACTAAAATCAATATGAGAATTATGGTTTATATGTGCTTTAATCCAAGCTATTTTATGAAGGACAGCGCTAGTCGTCCGCTAAACGGATGAATAAAATAAATTAGTCGTCCGATTACCGGATGAATAAAATAATTTAATCGTCCGATAACATCTATTTATCTATATAGTTAGGTTATCGGGGTTTCTTTAGAGAACTGCCGCACGTATTATAGGTTTTTTGTGGGGGGAGGAGAGGGGGGAGGAGGGCACACGTAGGTATTTGATTTTTTTTTGCGCGTCGACGGAGCCCCGCTTCGCGGGGCTCCTATTTCTGTGTAGTTTTTTTTTAAGAAACCTAACCTAACCTAACCTAACGGCTAACCTAACCTAAACTTGATTTTTTTTGCGCGTCGACGGAGCCCCGCTTCGCGGGGCTCCTATTTCTGTGTAGTTTTTTTTTTAAGAAACCTAACCTAACCTAACCTAACGGCTAACCTAACCTAAACTTGATTTTTTTTTGGGCGTCGACGGAGCCCCGCTTTGCGGGGCTCCTATTTCTGTGTAGTTTTTTTTTTAAGAAACCTAACCTAACCTAAACTTGATTTTTTTTTTGCGCGTCGACGGAGCCCCGCTTCGCGGGGCTCCTATTTCTGTGTAGTTTTTTTTTAAGAAACCTAACCTAACCTAACCTAACGGCTAACCTAACCTAAACTTGATTTTTTTTTGCGCGTCGACGGAGCCCCGCTTCGCGGGGCTCCTATTTCTGTGTAGTTTTTTTTTTTAAGAAACCTAACCTAACCTAACCTAAAGGCTAACCTAACCTAAACCTAACCTAACGAATTGAGGGCGAATATCTCGGCCATTTTTGATTTTAGAGAAAAGTTGTTCCTATAAAACATGCTTATATTAGCGTAATCTTTACGATAAAACAATAATAAATAGGTGTTATAATGACACCAACTCCATCAAAAATTTTCTAAGTCCTGCGCCCCCTTTGCTTTAGTCCAACCCAACTAGCTTTAGTGTTAAAAGGTTATCTAGTAATCCGAATAATCGGACGATTAAATTATTTTATTCATCCGGTAATCGTACGATTAAATTATTTTATTCATCCGGTAATTTATTTTATTCATCCGTTTAGCGGACGACTAGACACTTCGTTTTATGAAAGTAGTTAGCTTGGGAGCGACAACTTTGTTTTTCGACATATTAAATAAAATCATAGTTATACTCCAATCAATAAAACAATATGGATATTTACTTAGAACGTTTTTTCCAGTAGCGCAAAAACACATGATCACAGCACATGATAGTCAGTGTGATTATTTCATAAGACTTAGATTTTTCTGTTTGTACCAAATAAGCTCCGTAACCGAAATTATGATAATTATTTCATTAATTTTTAATTCGTAGAAATAAAAGGGCTTTATGTTAAAACAAAGATTTCAATAATCGTGAATCAATCCAGGTAGAGTCGGGGCATGTTTCTAGTATAACATACACGTATGATGAATTTAACAATATAAACTAATAGTTTTTGTCTTAAGTTAGGCTCAGGGGAGCGATAGTCAATATGAATTATGAAGTTCTTGGCTTCTAATAGTTATTAGCACCTTAGGCTTAAGTCTATACTGTTGTGGCCAAATTTATTATTATATACAAGGTAGTTGGGGGTTTAGCCTAATCTCTGTATGTGATAATACGGAATTAGTCGGAACTTTGTTTTAGCCTAATTGATGGCTATTTTGGGTAAACAGGGATTTCTATATACTTATATGACAATATTTATTTATTTATTTATTTATTTATTTACTCTTTATTGTACAACATATTACAATGAAAGTACATAAAACAAAACAATTTAAAATGTACAAACGGCGGCCTTATGGCTCAAAGCCATCTCTGCCAGGCAACCTTCAGGCAAAGGACAAATTATAACTTAAGGTAGCCAATTAGCAATAATAACGTTAAGAAAGAAGAAAAAAAAAACTGAATTAAAACAAAGCATAATACATAAAACACTATATGTATATAACTACAATATAATATATACATATACAGTATATATACCTACATAAACATACTAAACATATATTATACTAAATATATTATTCATACATACTTATTGAATATATTACATACATAATTACATAAACATAGTATACAAAGACAGTACTTATATAGATAGATAGTAGTCTTTCAGCATCTTTTTAAACGATCGTAACGTCTGGGCGCGTCGAATCGTTTCCGGAAGGGCATTCCATAAGCGGATTGCCGATACCGTAAACGATGTACCGTATAATTTAGTGCCATGCACAGGGAAACGAAGAAGAAAGTTATTAGAGGAACGGAGTGTGTAGGAGTCGGAAGCAAGATAGTGGAAATTGGATTTTAGGTAGCTAGGAGTACAGGGATTAAAAAGGATGGAATAGAGGAGATGGAGAGTGTGAGCATTCCGACGCAGTCGGATAGGTAACCACTTGAGTTTCTTGCGAAACTCAGACACATGGTCAAATTTGCGAAGACCAAATATAAACCTGATGCAGAAATTTTGCAGTCGCTCAAGTTTATTGAGCTGATCTTCGCTGAGGTTCGTGTAGCAAGAGTCCGCGTAGTCTAAGAGGGGAAGGAGAAGGGATTGAGCTAGCATAACTTTGGTGGGTATAGGCAAGAAATGACTTAACCGCTTTAAAGAGCTAGCTGCTCCAAATACTCTTTTGCTGACAGTTTTAACTTGTGGCACCCAAGAAAGAACCTCATCGAAAGTTATACCAAGATTTTTAACATTCGAACTATAAGGTATGACAATTCCATCCAATTGCACGGGGGGTAAATCGGCGCAGCTAATTTTTGAGCGAAGATGTGGGCTTCCAATTATAATAACTTGGCTTATTACATGAATCTTCTCGTATCTGAAAACTTTTACTTTAGTAGGTAGAGCTTATTAACAGTTTTATATCGAATAATTTACTTATTTAAACATTTTATATAAAACACACCGTATGCTTTTCACACTCTATATAAATGTTATAACTTGTTGTCTTAATTCCAGAGTAAAATCTTGCACAAAAAAATATACTCCTACATTCTTTCTCATAATAACTTTAAAATAAAATCCTTCACAATTATTTCTCAGATTTAAAACACATTTATAGATCCATGCTATGCCATGTTATTACTTTCGCAGTGAGCATTTATGCGAATAAATCGGCGTCCAAAATAAAGAGTTAATTTAAATATTAACTACTGATGTTTAACTAACTCACTAAACAGGGACACGCCATGTTAATCGAATGAATAATTGTTTCGTTAACGATATCTAGTCGAATTTCCTTGATCATATCATATGAAAATAACTCTTATAAACATAAGTTTAAGTATTAATATCGCTTGGGCGGTATGTAATGGCTCTACATTGACAGTATCGAGTTTGCTCTTAGCAATGGCTCGGGCTATGGGTGCCGCGTGCGCGATCCAGCTCGCCTATAAAATGCATTTCTTTTCTGGAAATATATTTTAGTATTTATTTTTATAAACTTTGTTTGTGTGTAGGTACCTCTAATTTTCAAAATAACCTTGAATTTTTTAAATTCCAATAAATATAACTTAAAATTTAAAACTTAAAGAAAAAATACAGTAGAACAAAAAGAATTATAACATTCACCTCATTATAATTTCAAGCTCATGTTATGTCACTAAAAAAATCAGTAATTGCAGATCAATGTGAAATTATCATTATTTCATAGATATTAGATAGGTACATAATCCAATATGATAATTCTCTCAAACAAAAAAAAAATGTGATTTGGAAAGCTGTTTGGAATAGTTGATAAACTTTTCACAAGTTTTACCTCTTTTGACAGACTGTTACTTCATGTTATAATGAAATACGTATTAAATACTACCTAATTAATAATTATACACATGGCATAATGTACTAATTCCCTTTTATTTACATTTTCTGCGTTCCCTCAAAACAACAAACAACCAACTCGGGGCAAAATATTTTCCCTCCAAAACGATAAAATAAGTACAAAACGCTAGCTGGAACGCGCACCAATCAGACAGAAGAAAGTCTGGCAAGATGATAGCGGGAGGCTGCGACCGACCGGACCGGTTATGCTAAACCCCATTGTGGTCAGTTTTTGTAGCGACGCCCGTCCCCCGCTCGAACCCTTCACGTGCTCCGCGATCAATTTGCCAAAATTTAACTTTAATTTTATCAATTTAGAACGGAACTTATCGCGCCAAACTTTAATTTCATCATTTCATTTGAGAACAGAACTTAAAGCGATTGTAATTTGTAATACATTATGATAATGTAGATTTTTAAGAAATGCAATTTTTGGAGTTATGTTTATGATTAAATTTGTGGTTATAACCTAACGGCTAACCGATTCTTTGAATTAGTTTAAGAATATTTTAACGTAATATTTTTTTTTTAATTTAAATACCAAACATTATATTAAGTGTAAATGATTAATACATAATATATTGTTTATCTTAAAAGTTATACTTAGTTTCATTACAAAAACTTATAGGTATTAATCTTCAACACATTCGTAGTTATTGTAAGATTTTCACCAAAGGTTATACTTATTGCCTATATCTACTTGCCTTTTAATTGTTTCGTAAACTTTTTTTATATTAAATTTTTTATATTTAAGTTAACACCTCGTCGTCACAACTTTTGGTCACAATTCTGATAAACATTAGCTTAAATTAATTTGAGCTTGAAATTAATAGTATTTGCTCTATAGTACATCAAAATTTTGATGTACTACTACTATAGAGCAAATACCTACTATTAATTTTTAAGGTTTATTTTGATTCAAAATAAACATGTACAAGAGGATTTCAACCATTTTATCGACAAAGTAGTTGGCAAAAAGATAATAACAAATAAAACACAAATAAATTATCCTCGCTTTATTGTTACAATAATATGCTTTGCAGATGTTATGATACCAATTTTAAATATCGCTAAAGCTGATAATTATTAATATATTCAAATAGTTAAAAAATAACTAGCCGCTTGTGCCGGTTCCGCCCGCGTTGACCTAGGATAGAAAAAAAAAACAAAATTTAGCCACAAAGTCTACTTCCTAATAGTTAATATAGCTTTCTATTCGTGAAAAGAATATTAATATCGATCCAATATTTTTGGAGCCTTTTCGATAGAAACCTTTGTAATATTAGTGTAGATTACAGTTAGGTTTACAACGCCATCTATTCTGAAGTGAACGTACTACTATGAATACAAGAAAATTTATAAAATAAAAATTCATGCATAATGCACTCGTAGTACGTATCTATATAAATATATCTATATAAATATTCTTTCACTATTGTAAATTTTATGTTAATGATAATTTACAAATTGATATAGCATTACTAGATAATATGTGTAAAATATCCTTAATATAGTTACGTGTGAGTACCCCTTAATCCATAGACAACATTATTTTCTTCACTTTTCTTCAGTACTCAGAAATGTCAAAAATTTATCCTTCATCCCTAATTCCGTGTCAATAATGTCTTTTTGACGCGATTTGCCGATTATTTATCCGAAATTTTTGCTTTTTTTAATTATGGGAGGCTCGCAAAGTACTCGAAAATTGAGTGTAGATAACGATAATGCTATACAAGTGTCCCAAGAAGCCTTAGATCGAATACAAGCTCAATTATCCGCAAAAGTAAATATTTCAGTGAATTACATAATTTAAATCAATGTCAAGTGTAATATACAAAATATAAATCATTTTCCACTATCGCACATTTTAATTTATCGATATAATTTTTGTCACATAATTGGTGAAGCATTGGGTAAAGCAAATTTGACCCTCTCGTGATCACACAAATAGAGGTTAAAATCGACGGTGGTATCATAAAAAATTACATGTTTATGAATACGGCGCTGTAAAAAAGCATATGATTGTTTATCGTGATAATCTTATCTATTATAAGTAACCAATTCAGTCAATTTGCATAGACAGAAGAAAATATTTGCAAATAATCAATGTTTATTTTGTGCTTAATGCAATTTATTCATTAAACATATTCGAACGTTCCAGCAACCAGAGCCAGCACCCCAACCTACCCCGCAGTATGCCCCTCCACCCCCAAACTACGATTCCAGTAGGCGGCAAGAAGCAGCTGCAGAGGAAGCTTACTGGGCTCGTAGGATCGAAAACTTAAAACGAGCACATGAAAAAATTAACAGCGGTATGATTGTTGAGTATCAAAAGACATTGAAGGAAGCAAATGAGCTATTTGAATTGGTTCAAGCTGATAAAATTGCTAACAAACTGCCTCCATGCCAGGAAGAGAAAGCTAAGGTATTTATTTTGTATTTAATTAAATAATCTGTCTGTCTGAGAAGTGAGAAATGATATAATACAGTGCAGTATACAGTTCATGGGAAAAAAATTCTGTTGGATAAATAACTTAACATCTAATTTTGTAAAAGATAACCTTCCACATAAATGAGAGTTCAAAGTACAATATTTTGTAGTTGTATTATTCAAGACATTTATCATATCATACAATTAATATAAATTCAAATATTAACTAGCAATTAAATATAACTTCTTACAATTCTTTATCTCAATATTCTTATTAAACCCTAAACATGGATGCTTTAATTATATTACATACTGCCTAGATTTAGTATTAAAAAAAATCAATTATTCTTCAATTTTAAACAAGCTCTGGGAGTAGTTATATGTATTGGTATAAATGATGTATGTATAAATTGTTAGTTTTACATTTTTGTTCTATTTTTCTAACAATTATTATTTATTCCAGGTACTTGAATGCTACAGTACAAATCCCGACAAATCACTCTTGTGTTCAGTGCTTGTAAGTGAATTTAATGACTGTGTATGCAAGAGCAGAATCGCGGCGGTTACAGCTAGTTCTTGAACAACTGTACATAATTAATAATTTATAGAAACAAATGGATCCATACAATAAGTACCATGATCAGTGTTTAATGTTTGGGCAACACGCTCTGAGTAGTTATATTGCTATTATTGATGTATGAATAAACTGTTAATTTATTGATGTTGTTTTATTTTTAAGAAGGAACTGAAGAGGTGTTATATTTATAAATTTATAAAGAATAGAAAAAATTCGATCATGAGGCGAGTCCCGCCTCCTTTCACGCCAATCCGGGGCATGAAAGGATGAAATGTTATATTTATGCAAATACGATTTCTAAGTAAATAGATAATGACTTTCAAGAAAACAATGTTGTGGGTTAAATATTTATTGTTATAGAAGTGTGCATATTGATGTCAGGGATTACCCTGTATTAACTATGTTTACTTATTAATCAACATAAGTATGGAATTTATAAATATAGTTTACTTAAGGAATATTTTCTAAAGAATGAAGTCACCTATAGAAAATTTTCCTTGATTTTGAGAACATTACCTATACCTAGGATTTACTGATCTGATTAATCTATTGCAAGCAGATGAACTCATCCACTCCTTTTTATTTTTTTATAGACTTAACATTTACAAAATAAAACTTTATTTTTCATGGCACTTCAAATCATAGTGACATCAGCAATGACTTCATAATAATTAGCTTCATGTAATGTTTCCATAGCAACAGTGCTATCAATTTAATACAAATAAATTCTGCATATCCATATTTAATAATTCTCAATGGCCCATAAAGAAGATAAACCTCCAGATGAACAGAAACGTAGAGTCCCTCTTTACCCAGGATTTCCGGAATTAGCTCGCTCAGATGTCAGCATTTATCCTAGCTATACGAAACTAGGTTTGGCATAGTAAGTAACAAGTGTAAATTCTTGTAAATAATTAGTTCTTGATGTTAAGTTTTTGGGTACTTCATAATTAACCCATTGAGCTCCGAACGGCCCGATCGGGCCACGACACAATAGATTTTCTATTGTGTCTGTGATTCCGGGGCCTGATGGATTAAAGAAGTATATCTACTATCTTCTATTACTATTTATAAGTATGAATAAAAACTAGAGATATTACTCTTGTAATTATTGCTTTGAATTAATTATAATAAAGAAGTAATTTCTTAATATCTAAACTAAATAATTATACTTTATTTAGCCGCGTCGTTTGCCGCCATCGGTACCACTGGGCGAAAGTAGCACAGCGCAAACAATTCATGAAGGAATTACACAGCTTCGAGAAGCTCCAATCAAATGCCCTGGATGGTGTGAGGGTTCACAGAGAGTTCTCTCAAGGAATACTCTCTCATAAAATACCGCCGAGACGCTACATAAATAAACTTACTCCGGACCCACTCACTATGAAGCAAAGGATGAGGGTGGAAGAAATTATAAGTGGAAGAGTTAATTATGGCAAAAAATAATAGTTTTGTTAACTTTTCTTATAGTAAATCTACATTTTTCAAATTACGTACATATTATAGAGCATATTATTGCCATCTAGAATATCATAGAGTAGATTGTAATTACATACCTACTTAATAAATAAAATAAAATTGTTATTTTATGTTTTATTATTTAACAAATAAAATGTCTGTACAAAAGTTCACTTTTCTTAGGTATTATGTTTTCAAAATTGGGAAAAGTTTACAATTAAATCAGTTTAGTAGTTCTTGACAAATTTATTCCATAGAACTATTTTCTGCAGCTTTCCTCTTCTTCATCTTCTTACTTTTCTCAACATTACTCTGTAAGTAGTGTGCCTCCTTCTTAGCCTGTGATATTTCAGCTCTAAGTCTCTGTTTCATTGCTGCCTTCTCATACGCCAGTCTTTCACTTAAATGAATCCATTTGAATCTTGGAATGTATTTAATGTTCCATATCATATCATAGTACCGGGACTTTTTTCTTGTACCTATTTTAGTATTGTTCAAACTTGCCGCGACAGCCTTAGCTATCTTTTTCCTTTTAAATTCCACCCAGCCCTCTGTGAACTGATTGGGAACACGTTTTCGTTTTTCTCCAGGTTCTAGAACAAGGAAAGTGTAAGAATTAAATATGTACGGAGATAATAATAATAAACATGTCGCTTAACCTCAAAATACTCACTTGCACTGGATTGTAAGTAAATCCTACCAACTTCGCCAAATTCGGTAAATACTTCTCTAATTTTTGCAACGTTCATATATGGAGGTATGGTAGAAAGATAAATAATACCGCGTTTCCTTTTCTTCATTATAGAATTACTATTTGTATCAGAACCTACTGTGCTGTCCATACTATTTTCATTGTTAACATATTCAGAACCATTTTCTGGCACTCTATCAATATCTTCGGATGGCATGATTTATAATTTTCCAACTTTAATTACTAAATAATATAGAACAAATCCAGAATTATTAGTATAATAATTTACTAATTTCGAAATGAAATTTAAAAACACACCACCACACGTATGACTTTGACAGCCAATCAATCACACTTCACAGAATATAGGGAAGTTGGAACTCTGTAAGGCGAGAGAGGCGAGAGAGTCACTAGAATCCCAATTTGTTTACTAGGCCGAGTACCCACCACCCCGCTTCATTCTTCTGCCCCCGCAGCGACTCGCTATCCCGCTCGGCACGTATAAACACGCACTCGCTTGTCACTCGGCCACTCGCAACTCGTTCGTTATTCGTCATCAAGCAGTGTGCGTGTTTGTGTATTTTTAGGGTTCCGTACCTCAAAAGGAAAAAACGGAACCCTTATAGGATCACTTTGTTGTCCGTCCGTCCGTCTGTCAAGACCCTTTTTCTCAGGAACGCGTGGAGGTATGAAGCTGAAATTTGTATCAATTACTCAGGTCTACTGTCCCTTGAAGCTGTGAAAAAATCAAACTTCTATGTCAACGCAATCAAAAGATACAGCAATTTAAGCTGCATATTTTGAAACTCGCAAGTACTAGCAAGGGAATCAAAACCTAAAGGGTACTTCCAGTCGACCTAGAATCTTGAAATTTGGCATGAAGCAACGTTTTATAGCACACATAAAGGAAAAATTCCGAAAACCTTAAATTTTACGGAACCCTCGGTGCGCGAGTCCGACTCGCACTTGGCCGGTTTTTATTTCAAACAATTTATCAAAATCTCAATTAAAATGGCCGCTAATAACAAATGGATCTACTGCAATTCATTAAAAAGGCTATTTGTTGCTCCAAGGGCATTTCGCCTTAAAATCCATTTTCTGGTCGAAATTCGTTGATCTTCCTCTTCTAATAAATCCCACAATTCGTTAATAATATCTGGTAACAGCCGATTTAAAACCCGTTTAATTTTTTTTTTTTTTTTTCGATCCATTGCAGACGTCGCGTCGTGATCAAAACTGAACTAACTCGCCACTAATGTAAATACGTGTAAACACCCACTCGGTTCGGCAACTCTCTCGGCCGAGAGCTTATTTACTGACTCACCACTGTACTCGTTAGGTGTAATCGACCCAGTAATGGTTACTGTCGCAAACGTATTATAACAATTACTAGCTTACCGCCCGCGGCTTCGCCCGCTTTGTCTAAAACCTAATAAATTATATACTAAAACCTTCCTCTTGAATCACTCTATCTATTTAAAAAAAAATTGGTTGCCTGTAAAGTCGGTATACGGGCGAAAGTTTTACGTGACAACGACTTTTTATGTCTGTCTCTCTCGCTCTTAGGCGGGCTAACCATGCCCGAGTGGAAGGGACGCGTGCCTCTCACTCGCTCTCATTGTGAGCGCATAACGTGAGCGGAGCGTAACGCAGTTTCTTGAAGTGTCACCCGGCAAACCAATTTATAAGACGTTGTCACGTCAAAAAAGACGTGTGGCACTCGGGGACTGCCGCGGTAAAGCTATTGCATGCTATGCCTTCAAGCCACACCTCCGTGCCCGTCGGAGTGGGGAGCGTGAGGCTTTTTCGTTCCGGAATTTCTCGATTCGGTCCCCGCGCTCAAGGCCCGCGATAGAAACTATGCAATCGCTTAAAAACCGCATCAAAATCCGTTGCGTACCTAGTTTTAAAGATTTAAGCATACAAAGGGACATAGGGACAGAGAAAGCGACTTTGTTTTATACTATGTAGTGATTACTCAGATTCCTTATTTTTGTCGTGTTTTTGTCCTAAGATATCAGGTTCGTACGACCGTCAAAGAAATTTTCCGCTAGGTATATATTGGCTGTTTTCCAATTACAGAGCATAAAGTTCAGTGTTGAAAAAAAAAATATTCATAGAGTTAGCAATAACCTCATTAATGTGTAAATAAAGTGGTATACATAATAATTGGTTGAAAAATATTTACGCGGTGTATTTACGGTTATTTTAAGTAATTTGGATTTTGATTATTTCATTAACATTTTTTTCAATGTTTGTACCTTCATCCATACTTATATTTATTTTTTTAACACAATTTGAATTAACTTTGATTATTTCGAAAAAACTACAATGAAACGAAAGCTTTAAAATTTTTTCCAACAATTAATAATTACTAACGATAAATCGATTGCACGCATCAATTCACGCGCATTACTTTTAAGCTTAGATCATTAAGTAATGGATGGAGTACGCTGGCAAATGTTCTAACTAAACTTTCTGCTGATTTTGGTGCGGGGAGGGCACAGGGGAGGGTAACTCACACTATGAAACACAATCACACATTCACAAAAATAATTTGTGTCACGAAAGTCGTAAAAATTTACGACCTTTGAAGCGACGAGTTTTTAAATTCAACTCTATCACTAAGTCCATAAAGATTAAATTTGTATTTCATTCCAAGATAGTCTCGTAAAAGCGCGGTTCAATATCGCGTTCTAAATTCAACTTTATCGCTTAGGTCATAAAGATTAAATTTGTATTTCTTTACAAGATAGTCTCGTAAAGAATGCGGTTCATTATCGCGTTTTAAATTCAACTTTATTTCTTAGTTCATAAAGATTAAATTTGTATATTTTATTTCCATGATAGTCTCGTGGGGCCGCATCAATGATCGAGTAAACATGACTCGATTATTTGTCTTGATCATATCGCTAAACGATACATCGACGATTATTAGAAATTGCATTTAAATAGATATTTACGTAAAAAAAATTAAAAAATACTTACAAATGAAAGGTTATTCCATCTTTTTAAATATTTGATGTGTTTGACTTGTTTCTGCAAGACTTGACAGCACAAAACGGCATTTTTAGCGGAGCACTCGCAGACGTCCTTTCGATGTTTTACGAATACGCAGAGTGTTTGTAATCGATTACGCAAGTAGTTTTTATGAAAGCATAAGATTTTTCGATTCGAATAATCTTATACCTCGGCGAAAGGGGAAGCGCCTGTGAGTGTTATCCATTACTTAATGATCTAAGCTTTTAAGAGTGCTCGATTGTGCGATGCGTTGCTGTAGTTGGAACATTCAACGTTAAGCATTATGCCGCATAATGCGCTCTAGTGCTGTAATTAGAAAACACGGATTATAGGTAGTGTAGAATAAATTATTTAAGCACATATTTATTTATCTGTGTTCAATGCTTATGTCAACAGTCAAGTTGACAGTGTGTCGTTTGACATTGGTCATTGACAGTTGACACTATTATTGTATTGCTTCGTTGTTGAATGTTGTGGATTTGTGAAATTATTGTATTTTAATTAATACGTTTGCATTGTTGCTTATTATTGATATCATAGTTCAACCAATCCTAAATACTGATCAAAGTGTCTACATTTTTGTAATTTGTTGCTTAAATAATGGGTTGTGATGGTGGTACTATTCCTCGTCGTGATGAACTTGTGAGATTAAAAAAAAAACCAGAACAGGTAGAATATTTTTGAACGATGTATTTTCACACTATTTACATTGGACATATTTATTGTTTTATTTCTTTTTCAGAAAGATAAAGATGCTGAACGATCGTTCAAATGGCGTAACTGTGCTTTATCTCAACAACCCTTACAAGAGCCCGTTGTTGCTTGTGGCCTTGGACGTTTGTACAGTAAGAGCTCAGTGTTGGAAGCTTTACTAGATAAGGAATCCAAGCCAGAGTCCATCAACCATATTAAGAATCTGAAGGTAATATTATACAGCTTGAAACAAAACTTCCTGTATTATGATTCAGTGTTCTAGAATAATACCAATTATTTACAGCTTTATATTCACTTTTTTTGTAACATTTGTGCCTTTTTCAATTACATTATCATCACAATTAAATACCTATCAAATAAAATGAAATAGGCCAATCACAAGTATGGTGATAATTTACATGTATTACTACTTCTTTAGGTTCCTTTAATCATATACAACATAACAAAAATATTTTAGTCTAGCACATCAGTTTTTTTACCTTCTATCAAAATTTTTACATTGCAGGATATCAAAGACTTGAAACTCACAAATAACCCAGCATACAAGAAGACAGAGCACACAGATGGGGCCGTCGGTGAAAGCAGTGCACCCTACATCTGTCCCATCAGTGGTCTGGAAATGACCGGAAAGTTCAGGTTCATTTTCCTGTGGAGTTGTGGTTGTGTTCTCGCTGAGAGAGCTTTGAAAGAAGTTCGACAGAATTTGTGCCATATGGTAAGATTTGCTTAGTGTTAAATTTATAAAAGTTCACTTCTACTTGAGAAGTTTTGATCAATAGTTTAAAAGAAGTAAATTTTTTTTCCAAGTTGAAAAACTTATATTGAAACATTGATTATTATTTTTAGACATTAGTTTATCTACAAAAGTTTCTCTCTTTAAAGCTATTATATTTATTCAACTTTAAGTATGATTGATCATAACTATCTTTTACTCTATTTCCAATATAAACCCATTATGAACCCTGTATGCACACAATATTCAGCAAACACATGTTCAACAACAAAGTTCTTCAACTAATTAATATAGTTAATCATACTACAACTCATAATCCCACCAATTTATTTTCTAATTTGTATAAACAAAATTAAATTCTATTTTACAGTGTCAGCAACCGTTCACAGAAAATGATGTTGTTGTCTTAAATGGAACAGATGAAGATTTAGAAAAGCTGAAAGAGAAAATGTCTATCCGTGTTGCTAATAGAAAACCTAAGAAAACCAAAGCCGATAAGGTAGAAATCAAGACGGAACCTGCTGAAGCTTCCACATCAGAAACAAAGGAACCTGAACCTTGCGGTAGTGAAGTTAAGAGTGAAGATTGCAAACCTGGTAGTAGTCAAGTTAAGAAAGAAACAGAAACCATACCTCTTTCATTACCAAAATTCAATCCAAACAAACAGCCCAGGGGTCACTTTGGGTCCTCTAAAAGGGCATTTGCAAATGGTCTGCAAGAAGACCCATCTTATAAGAAGGCAAAGAAAGATTACAGTATAGCCAAAGATCCACAGACTAGTGAGGTGTACAAATCGCTATTTACTTCTCATAAAAGTGATCAGGAACAGAAGAGAGCTCATTGGGTTACATATAACCCATTTTATAACTAAATTCCAATAGATCAATTCAGAGATAATCTGAGTACAACAGTGTACACTTATTTTTATTTTCCTGTTAGAATTGTTGAATAAATTCTCATTTTAAAGATGTTATATATTTCCACCACTGTTGTCGATGACAAGATAAAAATGAAGCTAATTAAGCTATACAATACAATTGATAATGTAATAGGTACCTTAAAATTATGAATTAAATAAAAACTACAACACTGTATCAATTTTTTATTTTATCAATAAATATTGCACTCACAATGGAATGTTAAGACTTAAATCTACAATTATAATAAAAACATCAATAGATAATAAATTATTTGTGCTGACACAAACATTAAGACAAATTATGGTTAACATTGAACTTTATATTTACTAATGTTAAAAAAAATGCATTTATCCTAAAACTAATCACGCAGTAAAAAAACTTGCGCGTTGCACTTTGTTGAAATTAAAAAAAAAAAACACATTAACCTTTTGGCTTTGGACTATATTAATAATAGTAGTCAAATTAACGCTTAAAAGTAATACCAGCATGAAAAATACTGCACTTGTAAAAAAAACTTTTTAAATGTTATTAACCTTTGTATGTGTGTATGGCCTCCACATTTCTCTTAAATGCAATATGTTAACATATTGCATGCTATTTATATGATCTGTAATAATACTTTTTAACTTTGATCCTCTCACCTAGATTTGCAGATAATTATAGAAATATGTAGGAATACTATTAGCTCACGAGAAAGTTATAAAATGCATTATAAGGCCAATAAATGCTACTATATATTTCATAATTTGTTTTATGAAATATATAAAACATAAATCTTTAAAATATAACCATTTTATTGTGAACAAAATTCCTTAACTTCCTACGAATAATTTAAAAGAGATCAATATCCTAATTCTAAAACTTTGAACTTTAAAAATTATATTAAGTAAGTACTAAAAATAATTAAGTAAGTACTAAGATTGCATTATGTAAAAATATTTTCCAAAATCACTACATTTATCTTACCATAACATACAACATTTTAAAATGAAAATAAATAATTTTTGACATTAAAAACATAGATAACAAAAAAAATACTAAAATAACTTTTGTACACCAAAATAAAACTAACAATAAACAATACTTCATAAGTAACAATAATAGTAACATTCAAATGAAAAAAATCGTAAATAGTTAAAATACAGATTATAATCGATACAGCTAAACTTTTTTTTGAACTGAATGTAAAATAGTACAGATAAAAAAACAATAATGACTGCAATCTAAACAGTTACGTCTTGCTGCACAGATGCTAAAGTGGCCTCTATGATCAGATTAAAGTCCAATTCGTTGAGGCTCGCTTTGGCTGTGAGGAGATCCAGGAATGTATCTAATGGAGATAGACGTTCACCTGATGGGAGAGCTGCTATACCTGTACGATAGAAAATAACATTTACACAAAGAATAAATAATAAACAATTTATAGGTAAGCAATTTTAAAAGAATCGTAATTTTTAATATCATACTCCTAATTGGTGAGAAATATTATTGGTATGCTATTATTATAGTGAAGGCATTTTAATAGGCAACATTTGACAGTTCAAAAACGTAACCTTGTAATGACGGGCGTAAAATAATATATTATTTCGCTTTGTTAGGACTGCATAACTTAATTAAGATTTCATATGTATTGTAATAATTACCGAAACGAGTAATTATAAGATTTGATTTAACTAATAATAAATAAACCATTATATACAACTCTACTATAATATGATAGCTACTAGGTATACGAAGCAATATGAATCATTATAAGCGCATATATGAAATTAAAGTAACTACTTCTTTCTTGATCGACTGAACTGATCTTTATTTTTTTACAAATAGAAAGCCATATCGTGGCTATGTGTGTCATAGGCTATATTCTATTTTGCTTTTATCCCGGGACAAACGGTTAATCAATAATAAATAAAACAATCTAAACGAAAACTACTACAAAATAACCACTATATCGCAAAACCTATCATTTCTCAAATCAAAACTTACCAGTATCCTTAATAGGTCGATGCGGGTGATGGTCCCTTGCGGGCGCAGTGACCCCACTCAGTAGTGCAGCCGCGTGGTCTCTCGCACGCAGCACAAGTGCGGCTTTGTTCGGCCAAGATGCTAGGGCCCTACGACCACGCCCCTCCCCCACTATTTGTATCAGACGCAGCTTGTTGTTCACTGTGCGTGTGCTGTCGTCGTCTTTGCCTATGTAGTAGTTTAAACAGATATGACAATACATATTTTGAATGATACTTTTAAATTTTTTGCTTGGAAATCGAGTTTTCATCTGCTTGATTCTACTTTGTTTATGCGTGAAATGTCATTCTGACAAGTGATTTCGAATATGATTTTCGTAACATAAAAAGCAGCCTGTGTTGAGACGTTTCAAAATAATTGTCTGCACACTGTTATCTTTTCAAAAATAAGGTACATGTTAGATGCATATGCGTGAAATGTCAAACTGACAGATATCAACATAATTTTAAACCATTACACAAAAATATCCTAATTACCGAATAAATTTAAAATTTCTGTTTGCATAATAAAACCTATACACAAAATCAATCATACTTACTAGCAATAATAGCCTTCAGCACGTCAATCTGCAGCTCAAACACGTTCCGATGTACGTACTGCGCGAACGCATGGAACCGTAACGTCTTATATCCAAGGTACGTAAAGAACGAACTGAAACCCTGCGGCAGTGGGAACGCGAGCGAGTCCGTAGACACGTAGTACTGTTCTAGCAACTTGAAGAGGATCAACGCGTGACTCGGTTCTAGCTCATCTCTGTAAAGTAAATGGGTAGGGTGAAAATTTTGTACTTTTAAATGATTTTTTATTGGTTTTGGAATAAAATTTGGTTAAAAGGAGGTATTATTGTTTTTAGGATATACAAATGAGTATTATTTAAAATCGATGAATAGTTATCACAACAACACAAAACGGAATAACTGGTATATAGGAAACGCTTATTGTAAGTTATTAACACTAAAATATATTTTTTTTTTGATGTGGAAATATGGACCAACTGATTTAATATACATAGTTAGTCTTATCTTACACTAATATGAACAAACTTACACTAATGAAAAAAAAAACTGCGAAATTAAAACACACGCACACCGTGAACAAAATCAAAACCAAACAAAAAAAATGAAAATGAACGACAACTGAAACAAAAAACTTAGAGAAACCAAATAACCAACAAAACCAAGCGACCAAAAATAACACTAGACTAGAGTAGATAATTTTTGAAACAAAAAAAAATCGCAGTAGGATGAAACCCATTAGAAAAGGAGGGGAATATGATGAAAATAAAAGGAAAAATAAATTACGGTCAATCCGAGTTCGGGAAGTGGGAGGGGGGGAGCTTTTAAGAGAAAAAAATGGTTTCTCTCGATTTCCGACAAAACTACAAGTCCTACGGAAAAAAGTTCAATGGCAAAGTTGTAGGTAATAAAAAGTTCTACATCTTTTGTATTCACAATTTTTTCACATAACTTCAAAATTTAGGTGAAAAATTCAAAAAACCAAGTTTTTGGTCTTTTATTTTTATCTACTTCAAAATTTATTTTTTTTCTACGAAATTTGGTGGAAACTTACTTTATTATGTCCCAAATACACTGTAACTTATTTGATTGAAAATATTTATTTTTTCGCCTTATTTTGAATTAATACCAAAAAAACAACCTAATTTTCAATCGAAAAGTCACCCGTCAAAATATCAGCTTTTTTCAAAAACTTGGGGAGCTTTTTGTTCATTGAAATCTCTACTTTCATATGGTGTAAAAAAAAATAAACATTACCCATACATTACCATAGTAAATGTTCTCAGGAAACGCATACAGTGTGATAATGAGCTCTTACTAAATCAGGCACACTTCTCGAACTCTATATTTTCTCTTGTATCGGCTTTTCGGTATTATTTCAAAAGAAAAAAAATCATCTGTTGTAAGTTACGATACAACTAATATTTTACAGCATATTCAAAAGCAAAATGATGTCGATAAAAACATTTCAGGTCGTTTGAGAAATTTGCCTGATTTAGTAAAAGCTCATTATCACACTGTTTGTATGCGTTTCCTGAGAACATTTACTATGGTAATGTTTGTTTTTTTTTACACCATATGAAAGTAGAGATTTCAATGAACAAAAAGCTCTCCAAGTTTTTGAAAAAAAGCTGATATTTTGACGGGTGACTTTTCGATTGAAAATTAGGTTGTTTTTTTGGTATTAATTCAAAATAAGGCGAAAAAATAAATATTTTCAATCAAATAAATTACAGTGTATTTGGGACATAAGTTTCCACCAAATTTCGTAGAAAAAAAAATAAATTTTGAAGTAGATAAAAATAAAAGACCAAAAACTTGGTTTTTTGAATTTTTCACCTAAATTTTGAGGTTATGTGAAAAAATTGTGAATACAAAAGTCGTAGAACTTTTTATTACCTACAACTTTGCCATTGAACTTTTTTCCGTAGGACTTGTAGTTTTGTCGGAAATCGAGAGAAACCATTTTTTTTCTCTTAAAAGCACCCCCTCCCACTTCCCGAACTCGGATTGACCGTAATTTATTTTTCCTTCTATTTTTATTATATTCCCCTCCTTTTCTAATGGGTTTCATCCGACTGCGATTTTTTTTATCTTTTTATTATTTTTAAAGGCTTCTACCCTAGTCTACACGACTCAAATGAAAAATGAAATTAAAAACCAAGCGACCAAAAAAACAACAAATGAAAATGAAAACCCAAAACAACAGATCACACAAATCATACACGTATGCAAAACCGCGCGGTTGGTGCGGTAGTGGTATCGCAGCTGCCGCTTTCAGCGCTGCACGACACAGCGCTCTAGACGCGTCCAGTTGTGCTGCGGCCCAGCGAGTTGCGAGCGCGTGGACGCCGCTTTCAAGCGCTCCAGCGCTGTTGCTTTCGCGCATCAGGTGCACGCTTACGGCGCGTAAATTCTAGATTTCAATTGTTTAAATGGAATAGCTTAGTTAATATAACTTCTGCAATTTTTAATACACAATACAACGTGTAGATACAAATAAAGTGTAGATGTAAATATTATCTGATGATCTAACACACATTATCATCACTACATAGTATAAAACAAAGTCGCTTTCCCTGTCCCTATGTCCCTATGTCCCTTTGTCCGCTTAAATCTTTGAAACTACGCAACGGATTTTGATGCGGTTTTTTTTAATAGATAGAGTGATTCAAGAGGAAGGTTTATATGTATAATAACATCCATTAAATAGTGGAGAAGTACTGTTATTTTTGAGGTTTCTAATGTGATGTCGTAAAAAATTACATTTTTTCCGCTTACATTGCAAACGCAGGCTGAACCCTACGAGTTTTATCAAAATAATGTACTAAGTATTATACACATTGAAAAGGTCTACAGAAAAGTCCGCGATGGTATATGTCTATCTCTTATGGATAACCCACAATAACTTTTTTTTGTCATTTACTTTTTACGACAAATAATGGCTAATTTTCGATGCGATTTTAACCAATACAGCATTAATCCTTAACCAATTAAATACCTTGAATACATTGTTCATTTAATATAGATCTATATGGCCCTTTACACCGTATGATTTAAGTGAATATTTTCGAAGATATTACAGATTTAAAAATTGCGGGACGTAGCGTTTGCCGGGCGGTACCTGCCGGCCGGGCCGCTATGTTTTTAATTTTTATATTGTACAACGTTCACAGTTTTTCTGTAGTGTATTTAGTATCAGCATTGCACCCGTGCGAAGCCGGGGCGGGTCGCTAGTTAAAGTATAATTTTAATAATACAATAACTGTATAAAAAAATTAAAACGTAAATATGATAGACAATTACTTGCAAAATCCGCTAAGAATTCGAAGAAATTATGGAAATCTATTAAAGAAATAACTCACTTTAAGACAAATAAATCGCATTGTAAAGACCTACTTAACTTAGAACAAACGTCTACTGATTCTCTTAACTCTGTGAATTACTTTTTTGCGAATATTGGTAAAACTCTAGCAGATGATCTTTTGAATAATCCTCCATCCGTCTCTCCAGATAATAACAGTTTTAGCTTGCCTGCTCAGCCAAGCTCATCTTTTGTACTTTTAGAAACAGACCCTGGCGAAGTTATAAGTGTAGTTATGTCTCTTAAATCTGACAGTGCCCCTGGCTGGGACAACATACCAACAAAATTTTTGAAATTATGTATAACTGCTATTGCCCCTCATATTAGCCATCTTGCAAACTTGTGTTTCAGGCAGGGCGTCTTTCCACTATTTTTAAAAAAATCAATTGCTACCCCCGTGCACAAGGGTGGGGATAGGGACGATATCAATAATTATCGGCCAATCTCAGTTTTACCTGCTATATCTAAAGTTATTGAGAGACTTTTAAATAATAGATTGTTAAACTTTTTTGAAAAAAACTGTATAATCTCGAATTCACAGTACGGGTTTAGACATGGATTATCCACTGAAGATGCAGTTTTGGCTCTCACATCTTCAATCATAGAACAACTTGACCTAGGAAATAAGTGTTTAACTGTCTTTCTGGACCTAAAAAAGGCCTTCGATACCGTCTCTTTTCCCACTCTTGTTCACAAATTGGAGCGTGTAGGAATTCGGGGAACACCTCTTAAATTGTTAACGGATTATTTATTAAACCGCACCCAAAGAGTTAAAATTGATAATCAAGTGAGTCGGGATATGGACATTACTTTTGGTGTACCCCAGGGTAGTGTCCTTGGCCCGACTCTGTTTCTAATTTACATTAACGATCTTACTAACCTTCCTATTGATGGTGGTAAAATCATTTCGTACGCAGATGACACCGCTATAGTGTTTTCTGGGCGCTCATGGAATATGGTGTACTCTATTGCTCAACTGGGTCTCTCAAAGATTTATGATTGGCTTAAATTGAATTTACTTACGTTAAACATTAAAAAAACGAATTATATTTGTTTCTCAATTAACAATAGAACTCAACCTAATAATAACTTTTCTTTAAAACTTCATGAATGTAATAATACAAACAACTTGAATTGTAATTGTAATTTAATTGAAAAAGTCTCCTTTACTAAATATTTAGGCATAATTTTAGATTATCGCCTCTCTTGGTATTGCCATCTAGACTATATTAATGAAAGAACCCGGAAATTTATATGGATTTTTAAAATGTTAAGACATATAACCACTCCTGAACTCATTAACCAAATTTATAAATCTCTTGTGCAATCTGTAATTAACTATTGTATCCCTATCTGGGGTGGAGCAAATAAAACTAAACTCTTGGACGTGGAACGTGGCCATCGTTGTCTACTTAAAGTGATGTACTTTAAACCGCGAAGGTTTTCAACTTCGGAACTATATAAAATCTGCGATGTTCTAACAGTTAGACAGTTGTACATTCTTTTGGTTACTACTAAAATTCGTAAAATGGCTCCTTTTGACAAATCAACTGAAAATAGAAGGAGAAAGAAAGACGTTTTTTACACTATATGTACTAAAACAGTTTTTGCTAAACACCAATTTAAAGCAAGGTCCATCTACCTCTATAATCGTCTTAATAATATTTTGGATATACATAGACTTAATCATCGTGATTTTAAAAAAACAGTTATTCATTATTTAAAAACACTTTCCTATGAGGATACTGAGGCGCTTCTACACTACATTTTATAATATTCTGTAATAGCTTAAACATACCCAAACACACACACACACACACACGAACGCGCACACACACACACACACACACACACACACACACACACACACACACACATTCACTCACTTATACACATACATCTGCACACGTATTATATTTGTAAATTTAGTTAAGGAAGAGCGGGTCCTCCTGACACAGGTTTTTGTAAACTTACTAGGAGGACTCATCCACTTTCTGTATTTGAAAATTGTGTGTATGAAATAAATTTATTTTTCATTTTTCATTTTCATTTTTCAATAAAAGTTAGTTCATATAAGCCAAAAACGTCCATAAGAGTCCAATATTCTATACATCTTCTTCACATCCATTTAAGATTTCAAACTCATTCACCCATACATTCTAATAACAAACACATTAACAAAATATCGTCCAACTACTCTTAGGCAAAATTTACTTTTTGTGACGTCATAACACATAAGCAAGCGACTCACAGCAGCTATAATATGCTCCTGCTTGCTGGCCGTGCACACGTCGAGCTCGACGAAGGGGAACGCGTCCTGCGCCGCGAACGACGCGCGGCGCGGCGCCAGCGGGGCCGCTGTGGGGGACATTGGGGTGCTGCTGCGGGATAGCGCTTCCGGCTGTGGACGTGTATTAGTGAACTTGGAGTATTTTTGAAGTGAAAACTTCTTTAGCGGCGTTGAGCACTTTTTCTGGTATGGGTATAAAATGCGTGCAGCCGGCTGTATCGAATTATAAGACGTTGTCACGTCATAAATCGAATTTGTATCGAATTACACATTAAATATCTATTTTATAACATAATATTATATACGCATTTATTCTCTGCCTATCTATCATTATAATTATTAACATTGTATACATAATTTCATTTTATTTATTTACATTATATACATAATTACATACTGATATTATATATATTATATCTATCATATCAATAGAAATATATCTTTCACATAATATACTCATGTTAAATTTTTCATTATATGCAATTCTAGACTGAAACTCCAATAGTCACTTGGGATCACTGAAAATCAGTGGTGGTAAGGTATTAATCACCTTGCCATCATAAACTGAGTTGGCTCCATTTGTCAGGTCACTCACTGCCACATTACCTACTGTTTCTTAGGAATATGCTTCTTCTTATTCTTATTATTTTTCTTTTATTTGTTTTTCCTTTGTAAATCAATTTGTAATCATGATGTGATTCTGACAATAAATGTGTTTATTATTATTATTATGTTTCTCATTTCCATAATACTCGGGTACCACCAGAAGGACGGTACCCGGATCTTTGGAAGGCTTACGTGGGGACACGGATCCAACACGCAGAGGCCCTTTCGAGAATTTTAATGTGTTGTGGGACACCAGCCGCAGCTTGCCCATGACTGCACTATAGAGATACAGCCCTAGGCAGTCCGCGGCCGATGTAGGACTATTGCAGGGTATGGAAATTTAATAACTGGGCTATGGATTGGGATGCTAAATGGACTGGTATTGGGGACTATGGGAAACTATGGCACCTGCCTTTCTACTAAAAGAAAGTAAAAATATGTTGGCAGGTGGTGACTCGCCCTCTCACTGTATGGGCCCCCGAAATAAGTCGCTGCAATAGTGCGACAAGGGGGCAACATATTGTGAGCAGCTAAGGGTGGAGAGGCGTCCCTGGACTTTAAACGACGATCACGCGCTCCCTGAGGGTCCAGCATCACGTGCCCACTCGCCACTTATGATTCGCATCCACCCTTCGAGCTAAAAGCTCTCGCGACTCCACTCTGGCCGGCCGGTTAAGGCAAGCCAGAGGCGGGGGTCCTGTCCTCGTCAGGCTTCACTCCGACCGGCCGGTGAAGGCAAGCCGGAGATGAAGACAGGGGCCTCCCCCGGGAGCACTCGGTTCCCGCGGGGTCGCTACTCCCCGACACCACGCCACAAGGTGTCCTGCGGGTTGACTGATTGCACGGGTGGAATATCTGTTGTCACGTAGACAACAGATATTCCAACCGTGGGCGATGGGGTCGTCACATCCCTACGCCCTTTTATTATTATTATTATTATAAACATGACTTATGCGGCGTTACCTCGCTCGGCGTTCCTTGCAAGGCTCGAAGTGCAAGTGAGAGCGCGGAACGAGCGACAAAGAGGCACAATCGGACGTTGTCACGTTCAACTATCGTCAGTAAACTGACTTTACAGACAACCAATTTTTTGTTTTCATTTTCACTGTCCATCTTTACAAATTTTTGTGCGGTGATGGTCATTTACCATTACGCGAGCCACCAGTCACCTGCTACATGCTATTAGTTACACTTGCCCGCTAAAATAAAACAAAGCACCTGGTAGCAGTGCAGGGACACGCGCAGGCGCTCCAGCACGGCGGCGGGCTGCAGGCGGTCGCGCGGCGCGGCCAGCGCGCACAGCGCGGCCCACAGGCGCGTCCACGCGTCCTCCGCGAACTGGCTCACGCGCTGGCGCGGCGCAGCTCACCTGGTAGCAGTGCAGGGACACGCGCAGGCGCTCCAGCACGGCGGCGGGCTGCAGGCGGTCGCGCGGCGCGGCCAGCGCGCACAGCGCGGCCCACAGGCGCGTCCACGCGTCCTCCGCGAACTGGCTCACGCGCTGGCGCGGCGCAGCTCACCTGGTAGCAGTGCAGGGACACGCGCAGGCGCTCCAGCACGGCGGCGGGCTGCAGGCGGTCGCGCGGCGCGGCCAGCGCGCACAGCGCGGCCCACAGGCGCGTCCACGCGTCCTCCGCGAACTGGCTCACGCGCTGGCGCGGCGCAGCTCACCTGGTAGCAGTGCAGGGACACGCGCAGGCGCTCCAGCACGGCGGCGGGCTGCAGGCGGTCGCGCGGCGCGGCCAGCGCGCACAGCGCGGCCCACAGGCGCGTCCACGCGTCCTCCGCGAACTGGCTCACGCGCTGGCGCGGCGCAGCTCACCTGGTAGCAGTGCAGGGACACGCGCAGGCGCTCCAGCACGGCGGCGGGCTGCAGGCGGTCGCGCGGCGCGGCCAGCGCGCACAGCGCGGCCCACAGGCGCGTCCACGCGTCCTCCGCGAACTGGCTCACGCGCTGGCGCGGCGCAGCTCACCTGGTAGCAGTGCAGGGACACGCGCAGGCGCTCCAGCACGGCGGCGGGCTGCAGGCGGTCGCGCGGCGCGGCCAGCGCGCACAGCGCGGCCCACAGGCGCGTCCACGCGTCCTCCGCGAACTGGCTCACGCGCTGGCGCGGCGCAGCTCACCTGGTAGCAGTGCAGGGACACGCGCAGGCGCTCCAGCACGGCGGCGGGCTGCAGGCGGTCGCGCGGCGCGGCCAGCGCGCACAGCGCGGCCCACAGGCGCGTCCACGCGTCCTCCGCGAACTGGCTCACGCGCTGGCGCGGCGCAGCTCACCTGGTAGCAGTGCAGGGACACGCGCAGGCGCTCCAGCACGGCGGCGGGCTGCAGGCGGTCGCGCGGCGCGGCCAGCGCGCACAGCGCGGCCCACAGGCGCGTCCACGCGTCCTCCGCGAACTGGCTCACGCGCTGGCGCGGCGCAGCTCACCTGGTAGCAGTGCAGGGACACGCGCAGGCGCTCCAGCACGGCGGCGGGCTGCAGGCGGTCGCGCGGCGCGGCCAGCGCGCACAGCGCGGCCCACAGGCGCGTCCACGCGTCCTCCGCGAACTGGCTCACGCGCTGGCGCGGCGCAGCTCACCTGGTAGCAGTGCAGGGACACGCGCAGGCGCTCCAGCACGGCGGCGGGCTGCAGGCGGTCGCGCGGCGCGGCCAGCGCGCACAGCGCGGCCCACAGGCGCGTCCACGCGTCCTCCGCGAACTGGCTCACGCGCTGGCGCGGCGCAGCTCACCTGGTAGCAGTGCAGGGACACGCGCAGGCGCTCCAGCACGGCGGCGGGCTGCAGGCGGTCGCGCGGCGCGGCCAGCGCGCACAGCGCGGCCCACAGGCGCGTCCACGCGTCCTCCGCGAACTGGCTCACGCGCTGGCGCGGCGCAGCTCACCTGGTAGCAGTGCAGGGACACGCGCAGGCGCTCCAGCACGGCGGCGGGCTGCAGGCGGTCGCGCGGCGCGGCCAGCGCGCACAGCGCGGCCCACAGGCGCGTCCACGCGTCCTCCGCGAACTGGCTCACGCGCTGGCGCGGCGCAGCTCACCTGGTAGCAGTGCAGGGACACGCGCAGGCGCTCCAGCACGGCGGCGGGCTGCAGGCGGTCGCGCGGCGCGGCCAGCGCGCACAGCGCGGCCCACAGGCGCGTCCACGCGTCCTCCGCGAACTGGCTCACGCGCTGGCGCGGCGCAGCTCACCTGGTAGCAGTGCAGGGACACGCGCAGGCGCTCCAGCACGGCGGCGGGCTGCAGGCGGTCGCGCGGCGCGGCCAGCGCGCACAGCGCGGCCCACAGGCGCGTCCACGCGTCCTCCGCGAACTGGCTCACGCGCTGGCGCGGCGCAGCTCACCTGGTAGCAGTGCAGGGACACGCGCAGGCGCTCCAGCACGGCGGCGGGCTGCAGGCGGTCGCGCGGCGCGGCCAGCGCGCACAGCGCGGCCCACAGGCGCGTCCACGCGTCCTCCGCGAACTGGCTCACGCGCTGGCGCGGCGCAGCTCACCTGGTAGCAGTGCAGGGACACGCGCAGGCGCTCCAGCACGGCGGCGGGCTGCAGGCGGTCGCGCGGCGCGGCCAGCGCGCACAGCGCGGCCCACAGGCGCGTCCACGCGTCCTCCGCGAACTGGCTCACGCGCTGGCGCGGCGCAGCTCACCTGGTAGCAGTGCAGGGACACGCGCAGGCGCTCCAGCACGGCGGCGGGCTGCAGGCGGTCGCGCGGCGCGGCCAGCGCGCACAGCGCGGCCCACAGGCGCGTCCACGCGTCCTCCGCGAACTGGCTCACGCGCTGGCGCGGCGCAGCTCACCTGGTAGCAGTGCAGGGACACGCGCAGGCGCTCCAGCACGGCGGCGGGCTGCAGGCGGTCGCGCGGCGCGGCCAGCGCGCACAGCGCGGCCCACAGGCGCGTCCACGCGTCCTCCGCGAACTGGCTCACGCGCTGGCGCGGCGCAGCTCACCTGGTAGCAGTGCAGGGACACGCGCAGGCGCTCCAGCACGGCGGCGGGCTGCAGGCGGTCGCGCGGCGCGGCCAGCGCGCACAGCGCGGCCCACAGGCGCGTCCACGCGTCCTCCGCGAACTGGCTCACGCGCTGGCGCGGCGCAGCTCACCTGGTAGCAGTGCAGGGACACGCGCAGGCGCTCCAGCACGGCGGCGGGCTGCAGGCGGTCGCGCGGCGCGGCCAGCGCGCACAGCGCGGCCCACAGGCGCGTCCACGCGTCCTCCGCGAACTGGCTCACGCGCTGGCGCGGCGACAGCACCACGGCCGCCACCGCGCTGCGCCACAGCGCCGCCTGCGACACCGACACGCACACCGCGCCCGCCTGCACGCACACAATCAACATTTCATTAAAGAAATGAATCTTAAATGGCGGCGCTTGTCATTCCCTCTCGCTTACACACGGCCGTACGGTATGCAAAAAAATAGGGTAAAGTAAAATCACTAAAATGTATTTGATTTTCCCTATAATAATTTTTATCGTAAATTTACAATGACAATTATGTATTTACGGTAGTATATAATATTTTATTGGAATTTGTCATAATATGTTCTTTGGGAAAAGTTTTATGGGCTCAATAATATTATGGGGATTTTGTTGCATTCTGTATACGTAAATATGATAATTCATAACAAAACAGTTTATCAATAAACAAATTGAAATAATTAATAAAATAATTATCCATTTCAGTTATTTTTCTTTTCATTTTTGCTGACCCTACCATATGTCAGTGTCAGCTTTGGCCGCCATTGAAGATTCGTTTCTTTAATGAAACGCGTTATATTGATCACTGACGCAGTTGCGGTCCGAGGTGCACGGCGAGGTAACACCGCGGAGGACGACGCGGCGGCGAGTATTAGCCATAAAATGCTTATACACACTAAAATAAATATTTAAAACTATACGATCTGCATCTTTTATTTTAACTACGACCGCAACAAATATACGAATTAAGTGAACTATAACCTTAATATAAAAAAAAAATATTATTAATTTTCCATAAGTATGTATAAAAAATAAATTAAGAAAAAGAACTACCATTACAACACGTGTCCTACGTTCACCTAGCGACACTTCTAACTCACCTTAACATCACCGAACTTCAAGTGCAAAGTGAACGGCAGCCAGTTCATAAGAGTAGCGGCGGCGGCGGGCAGCGAGCGGCGCGTCACCGCGTATGTAGTGCCCACTAAATACTCCTGCATTACTTTCTGTAGACCGCCCAGGCCGTCGTTTTGGTTCACGCAGAGCCATGATATTAGCTAGAAAATCGTTTTTGTAAAATTTGTATTCGTAATTAGATCCACAAGTGAAAAAAGATACATGTTACCTGTTTTATGTAAGAGACAGGAGCAAACAGATTAAAAATTACGAAACAATATTTAATATTTATTTTTTGATTGACGATCGTGTATTCAAATCAAAAAACAAATTTTAAGAATTTCTATATTCTATTCATATATATTATAACAGGGGTTCCCAACCTTTTTTTGTCTACTGCCCACTTTAAGAATAAATTATTTTTTAACGCCCCCCTTTTTAAACATACTTAAAAAACGCTAAGTACTTATAACTGATTATTGAAACGCAACTTTATAGTAGAGTATCTTTTATTGAAAATAAAACAAACATAATTAATTCTTATATAAAAACTAATGTGAAGGTTGAATCTGATGCTGTTCAATAAGTTTGTTGATATCAGGTTCCAATTTACACAAAAACAGCCGCAAGTCGCCACGTTCGGTAACACGCAAACGATTTCTCTTTTTAGTAAGCAGCGTTGCCACAGCACTAAATCCACGTTCACACAAATATGACGATGGGAATGCTATCAAGAATCGTTGAACAATTGACCACAATCCAGGGTACAATTGTGGGATCGGTTTTTGTAGCCAAAATTCTTGATATCCATTTTTAAACTTGATTTTTGTTTCTTCGTTTGTTGTCAATTCTATAAGTTCTTCTTCCAGCTGAGGTGACATTGCTGTGTTGACATTTGAAAACGGATCCAACACCCAGTCTGGTATTTCCAAGTTTAAAATGTCCTGGTATCGTTCGGTGAAGTCAATGTGGAGGTTTTCCAAATGTTGGCAGTAGGCAAACAAGTCGTCGTTAATGCAAAATACTGATAAATTCGGAAAATTGTGAAACTCACGTCTGCCCATATTCTTTTTGTGCAGAAGCAGTTTGGCTGCGAAAGCAGCAACGACATTTTTTGTTTTAATTAAATTTAGTTCATCGCCTTGCAGTTGGAGGTTCATGTCGTTGAACAGTTTATACAGGTCTGTCATGTAAGCTATATCATTCTTTGATGTTATGAGATTGTTGCGCAGTTCTGTATCTTTAGTTTCCAAGAACTCTATCACAGAGTCAAACAGGTTGTAAAATCGAATCAGACAATTGCCTCTTGACAGCCAACGAACTTCAGTATGAAGCAACAAACGGTTGAAATCTTCGTCATTAGTAGCACAAAGCTGATGAAATAATCTATCATTCAAAGAGCTGCTACGGATTTTATTGACTGCTTTGATGACATATTGCAGTGATTGAAATAGTCGTTCACTTAAGCTTCTAGCAACCAAATGTTGTCTATGAATAACGCAATGTATAGCAAGGACATCTGGAATTTTATTCTTTAAGTACGCTATGAAGCCTTTATGGCGCCCTGTCATAGCCGGAGCGCCATCCGTAGCAACTGATATAATATTTTTCAAAGGAATCTCTTTCTCTTCACAAAACTTTTCCAATGTATTGAATATGGTTTCGCCTTTTGTATCTGTCTCCAAATTTCTGGCAAACAATAGTTCTTAGTAGTATTTTCTCATCTTTAATAAACCTCCCGTAAGATAGCAACAACGCTTCATTAGTTGGTAAAGTGGACTCATCGAGCTGAATTGAGAATTGACTAGTCCTCAGATGATTGCACAATGATTCTTCAATGTTTTCAGCCATTTCATCAATTCGTCTTTGCACAGAATTATTACTCAAAGGAATTTTTCGGATAATCTCTGCGGCCGGTTTATGAAGCACAGTAGTTATTACTTCCTTTATTGCTGGCAAAATTAACTCTTCTCCGATGTTGTGTGGTTTGCCTTTTTGAGCAATTAACAAAGAGATATTGTACGAAGCTCGAAGTCCGTCGTCATCTTGCTTAGCAGCCGCCGAAAATAGTTTTGATACACTTGGCTGAGTATTATGCTTCTTCTCTAGGTCTTGAAAAAATGCTACATTCTTGTCTTTCTTATCTGGATGCATTTTATTCAAATGATCTTGCAGTCTTGAAGGCTTCATTGCTTCGTTCGAAAATGTTTTTAGACATAGAAGACACAAAGGCGACGACGGGTTTGTGGGATTTTCAATAAATCCGAATTTAATATATTCCGCAGAGTATTGCCGTCTCTTCTTTTTTACTTCCGACATTGTTTTGTTTTGAGAAATACGTAAGTGTTGAAATCAAGTACTGCTTATCTATTATGCGCGAAACCGCAAATGAAAATAAAATAAATTTACGTCGTTTATATAGGATTGCATAAGCAGCACGCACCAACAGGAATAAGACATCAAACGTGCATAAACTCGTTTATCTCATTCGACGCCCAATCGTACTCGACAAGCAAGAACAAGTATTATAGAACCAGCCGATTGATACAGGAATGTACAAATCGGATTATTTTACAAAAACTTGTTAAAACATGATTGCCCGCGGTCTATTATATCGAACCGAGTTTGAGCTATATCTTAATTAATATTAGTTGATGTTCACAAGATGTCGACTCTCGAAGTCGAGAGTTCAGTCGGTTTCTAAGAGTCTTCCTAGCTAGGTAGATGAAATTATAAATCGACCCCAAAGCCCTACACAACGCCCCCTTTTTTTTCTGAGTCTCTTACCGCCCCCCTTTAGGCCTGCAGCGCCCACAAGTGGGCGTTATCGCCCACGTTGGGAAAGACTGTATTATAATATATATATTTTAAAGTTTCAAATACTTATTTACTACAACCAAATCAAAGTTCGAAAAATACTATTGTATTACAAATAAAATTTTATCCCTCAAGAGAAAAGAACATAAAATCTTACTAAATTAACACTTACATCTTCCGCCAGATCCGTGTTGCCCTCATGCTGGACCAGATAATGCAGGACACCGAGCCTATTCTCCACCACCGTATCGCTCTTGAACGTAGCAGCCAAGTCCTTTTCCGCTACGTTCATAGTAACAATATCTAGTGTGTTCAGGTCCACCATAGTGTGTGGCCCCCAGCCCACTAGTGGGGCAAGGCTGGGCCCACTCTCTGTGCTCTCTGAGGGCATGACTATGTGGCAACATGGCTCGTGGTGCGGACTTATGTCGATTAGATGCGTGAACAGCATTGGTATGTGCACGAGCAGATGGTTCTCTGTGAAGAGAATGTTTTACACATCAATTCTATAAATCTGAAGGGATTGTTTGTTACGTTGGACACGCTAATCTCTGGAACTATTACAGTAAGTATCAATTTTTCTGTAGTAAGTAGTGTCAATTGTAATAAGTGGATGTCACTTCTAGAACTTAAAAAAAAAGATTTTCCAGAAAGGATAAAAAAATAAAAATAAAGATTTCTACTCGTCGAGTTAAAAAATGTTATGTTACATATGTTTTTCAGCTTTTCACAATGATATCTTATGAAACATATCAAAATACTAATTTACGAAGAGAATTCCTTAAAAATATGACGCATTTCAATATTAATTTTTTTTCACTTACCTGCATACAATGTATACGAAGGTCGTAGAGACTTGGCCAAAGACCAGGGCAGGTCAGGCACCACGTTGTGCACCACGCAACCGTGGTGTAATAGCGTCACAGAGTATGCGAAGTTCACACCAGAGTCTTTCAGATCCACGTCATCCAGCACAAGAGAGCTGGTCGAGTCGTCTAGTGGCTGGAAATAAGACAAAACAATTTGAATAAATATAAAATATTGTAGATACGTTTGGATTTTTTTTAAGAATGGGTAGAAATTCAATCATTAAGTAAAATTCAAAGTTAAAATTTCACCGCACCGTGGCGAAATGTTAAAAGGCTATAAATTTTTAAAACTAACGCTGAAAATAATGTGTTTCATCTGTTGTCTATTCAGTTGGTTTGTTTTTAAACTGCAATATAATTTTCACCTTGTACAAATAATGATGACAGACGCACAGCAACCCTCGCTGGTCGCAAATGATATATAGGTCGAGGCTACAGTCATGTACCCGTAAAGGTACAGGGTCATCTTCATACGACCCGCAGGCAGACGCCGCGCCGTGCGCTCCCGGCATGTGCGGCAGGGACAGGGGAATGTTAAGCTGAAAAAGTTTTTTTTTTTTATTTCATAAAATAAAATAAAATATTTTTTACCCATTGAAACGAATGACGGTAACAATCGTTCGGCATCTGCGTAAGCTAAAGCTAAAGCTTAGAGCATTAATAATGCTCTAAGTGCTAAAGTGAAGAAGTATATTTAATAACTTGAGTTCAGTGGAATAATTTCACGACCAAAGTACAACAACAACGGTTACATATATCATATACCTTAAACAACATATTGATGAAAATTCTCACTCACGATTATATTACCATACATTTTGGAAATTGGATTGAATAAAATATTATGGCGAGGTCAATGGGAGGCGCAGGCGCAGGTGAACTCATCGTCATGCCATAATCTTTGAAATAATTCATATATGATCGGATAAATCACGCTGTCCGAAATATTAGCAAGGGAAATACACTAAGTATATATTTTATAGAGCCTAGGACAAAAACATTATCCTTGTACAAAAAAAACCTCTAAAATAAATTATTTTTACTTCTTACTATACGTACCTAGTTAATATATTTCCGAAAACATGCAAAAATTAAATCAGTTATTTTTTTTCAAACAGGTTTATTAACGTACAGTTTTTTTTTGGCCCTAAAGACAAACGAAATTATTATGTACATATATGCTAAATTAGTAAAATGGATCGCTCGGAAGGCTTAAGAGGCCGTATCGATTTTAGAGTGATTTTGACTTGTTTCTATAATTCTTTAGGAGCTCGATTAAAAAAACTAACTGCTATGTTTTATGAAAGTAATGGAATAATTTAAAGTTCTCTAGAATATTCGATTATATAGGACATAGGTCTGCCGTAATAACGTTTGCGCTCCCGTATATAATCGAAAATTCTAGAGAACTTTAAATTATTCCATTACTCTCATAAAACATATACATAATATGTATTTTTTTTAATTGCAAATTTTTAAGCATAAATCTATCATTTAATGTGTATTTTTTTATTTTTTTAACTCCGTTGTATGTACTAGAAATTCGACGCCATATACGCATAAAATTTCATCAAAGTAAGGCTATTTTAATTCAGATTTTCTTTGAATTTTTGAATAAAAGTACTTAAAATTCCTCGAACACTTTTTAGGATGTCTCAGTGTCTTTATCATTGATGTATTATTACTAGAGAGGAAACCACGAACAAAATCTGTGCGACAAGCACGGCAGAGCGGGGCGGCTAGTGAGCACTTTGTAGATATTCTGCCTCTTATTACTTATAAATTAAAACCAATCAATGTAACAAATAAATATTGTTTATCTTATTCAAAAAATATGAATAAACTTATCAATTAAAACCAATCAATGTAACAAAAAAAAATTGAGTTTGAGACGATTGACTCTAACTCGTGTTAAAAAAAGTGTAGTAGCGATGTACATGTAACTCAATGGTCTTTATTGTTGTATATTTTATAAGAAAACTTCTTCTTTTAAATTCTGTGTAAACTACAAAGACACAAACGTCCCGCATTTAAAAAAATTGAAACACGCCTCAGATTATTGGCTATTAAACAAACTGGACAATAAAAATCAATCAATTGTCTCGGACACTTTTTAGAATAGAAATATTGAATAAATCTTTAATTTAAGATATTATAACACATTGTTACTAATTTAGTTTTCTTTCCCTCAGCCCCCGGAATCACAGACACAATAGAAAATCTATTGTGTCGCGGTCTCATTGGGCCGCTCGGTGGTCAAGGGGTTAAACGAGCTCCTAAAGAATTACAGAAACAAGTCAAAATCACTCTAAAATCGATACGGCCTCTTAATCGACCTTCAATTCATTTTCGCATAAATGAAGTCACCTGATATTAAATATTATTATTTAAATATTTTATTTATATATTATTATAGGTGACACTATTAGTATACAATCAATGACGTCATAAAGAGTACCGTTAATAAAGTATTTAATTAATTAACCGATTAAAGAAATAATCATCATGATCGTGACTGAAAAAAAGATGGTCATATTAAAATACTAGCGGTCCGCCCCGGCTTCGCCCGTGGTACATATTTCGCAATAAAAAGTAGCCTATGTTCTTTCTCAGGGTCTAAAGATTATCTGTGCCAAATTTCATCAAAATCGGTCCAATAGTTTATGCGTGAAAACCATACATACATACATACAAACCTTTCCTCTTTATAATATTAGTATAGATTATGTGTCAATTACCTACTCTGCATCATCATCATCATTTTTTTATAGACTAGTATGCCAACACCATTATATAAACTTCTAAGAACACTTCATTATAATTCCTGAAAAATTACAGAACCCGCAACGGATAAGAACCGTCTAGTGTAAACATGTACCCAACACGAAAATCAACATAATAATATATGGAGATGATTCTAACGCTCTCATTTTTTATTATAACGTATCATTTATCACTAAACGTGAATGACATCGTCTACTCATCTCAGTCTATAAAGGATTCAAATTTATTCCGTCTGCCTGAGATTTTAATATCAACTTGAAAAAAATATGTTTTTTTTTTAGGAAAATTCTGTTTACGGGCATGATAATTATTATGGGCTTACGTGGGCCTCTCAAGAATAAATAATATCTGTCATATTTTTTTTACCAATGCAAATATTTCAACAAAATTCCTACATTCTAAAAAAAATGTTGTCATTAACGAACATCATGTATTGTCTCAACTCCGTAATTAGTTAATTTACACAAATACATTTAAAACGTCAGTCAATACTTATTTTCTGGTCATGATGAACTTGAATACCAATAATAAAGGGTCTCATTAAGCACGGGTAGATGTTTTCGGCCTGTGGTGGCCACCTCCTGTGAGTGACATCTATCAAAAATATATTTTTATGTTCAGTCAATTATGCCATTTTACTATGCCAAGTTACAAAAAAAAACATTAGGTACAAATGATAAAATTTTACGATTACATTAAATGTCCGTTAAAACGAACGCTTTTCGTCATTTCACAGTGACGTGGTGTGTTCCCCTTCGCAGCTCTCTCTTGCAGGTTTGGTGGGGAAATTGTATACTATTGATTGGGACAATAATAGGCCAATACATCAACGTTCAAGGAATGCAAGAATGGCGGAGAATATCGCCGCAGTCCATAGATATGCACAGCAGAACCTGAAGCAGGTGATTTCTTGCCGTGCCTAAGAGCTTACGCTTCAACTTAGCGATTATTAGGTTGTTACACATTTTTTGTAGGATTTCTTGAAGTTGCAGGTCTAAAGAGGTAATCCACAATCGACTGATGTTGTAAATGCATATTTAGCACAGGCCACTGATAAAATTCAACAAGATCTCACCACTTCCTCTGTGAAATTGACTCAAAAAAACGTACATCCAATGGACACGTCATATTTTGATCATAAAATTTTATCATTTGTGCCCGATGTTTTTTCGTGTAACTTGGCATAGTAAAATTGCATAATTGGCTGAACAATAAAATATATTTTTGATAGACGTCACTCACAGGAGGTGGCCAGCACAGGCCGAAAACGTCTACCCGTGCTTAATGAAAAACCCTTTATAATATCACTTAAGGAATAAAGGGCATATTGTTATGTCCAAATTCCACTTGACTATTTTAACACAAAAATTTTCGACTTTAGAAAAATTGTAAAACACTTTCAGAATTTGTTCTCATCTTACCACAGTCTCATGAGGCAGATCGGCGTGAAACTGTAATGCTGATAGTGTCGGCGTCAGTTCAGTTGGAGATTTCTCTTCTTCGTCCTCAGCAAAGCTTTGAGTTGGCGCCCGATAGTGGATGTAGAATAGTACCTTTAAAAGAAAAACATATTATAAACAAAGGTAAAAAGCTTTTAAAATTTAAAGTATACCGTAATATAGCAATTTACTGAATTGTTTTAAAAAATAAGTTGCCTATGTATAATGATGTCCTAAATCTACTTACAAGTTTAAGAAAACATAAAAACAAAATTGTTGAGTAGGTATTAAATAAAAATGAATAAATCCATCACAAAATATTATTCATAAATGATAATAATAGATTCCTAATGATAAGTTGAATAGGTCATAATGACCTATTAATGATATGTCAACAAGTATAGTAACTAACAAATTTATAACTGTATTGATTGAATGTTAATGTTTAATTATTTTTAATATATTTTTTTCGGCATTATCACTTTCTTTAGCCAAATTTATGCAATCACTCTTTTAGTTTGTAAAAAGTTTTACGAAACTGGTGTAAAAAGAACATGTGATTTTGTTAATATTTTAACTATTTAAATTCTTTTTTTATTTTATTATAATCTAAAAATTAAAGTATACAAATACATATTTATGATTGACTACTCACAAGATGTCAACATCATTATAATTCTCATAATTTAATTATATCCAGGAAGCATACAATTAGAAGTAAATAAGGTCATTATGAAGACATTGTAGGAATTTAATTAATTTATTGCATTCAAGGATAACAGCTTCAGGCATCCACAATTTGAAAACTTGATATATTAAATAATTATAAAAGCAAAGAGCTATAATATATTTTTATTTATATTTTATTTGTATAGGTAGATATTAATTCTTCCTGTTGAGTTTAAATTTTTGCAATCATTAATTGATGTTCTACCAGTGTTTGAATAAAATAAACATAAAAAATATATCAAATCTACTTCAATATATATTGGTATTCAAATGTAAAACTATATGTTTGATAATGTTAGAAGGAAACATTCTGGATTAACATTGTTATTGGTACTTTATTATTATTTTTTATGACCACCATAATAACCTATCCATACTGATTCTATTATAATTTAACTAGCTGTGCCCCGCAGTTTCACCCGCATTGCTTGATGATATAGCCTTCCTCGATAAATGGGCTATCTAACATGGAAAGAATTTTTCAAATCGGACCAGTAGTTCCTGTGATTAGCGCGTTCAAACAAACTCTTCAGCTTTATAATATGAGTATAGATTTAATGTATTCCATACTTACTTGATTGACACAATCCCATTGGGCCCAAGAAAAAACATGAACAATTGTCTCTGGCTCCGGATAAATACCATCGAAACCCCACTTGTCTGTGCCATCATCACATTCATTTAGAAACATTGGTGTCCTGTATATTTTAATACCTAAAAACAAATCAATTGAAAACTTGAACTTGAATAGGTACAGTTGTAAATAGCAAAATTACTCATATATACTTGGATATTTAAATATGTAAAACATTAAAAACTTACATTCCAAATGCTTGAACAATATGAATCTGTCATTTCTTATGCCAGGACTGTACTTATTGCTCTTTCCATACACATATTGCACCATTATTTGTTTCGTGGATTGTTCTTCTACCTCTTCAGGTCCAGTAACCTTGTCTGGAAGGATTGCAACCAGAAATGGTCGATAAATGGGCTCTTCATTGGGATCTGCAGGAATGTCTTTGACCACATAAACAACCAAACTATGCGACGAATTTACAGAAGCCTGTATTATGTTTAGTTTCTCCTCAAAGGTATAAAGGGTCTTCAAACTTTTTGTCTTATTCGTATACACGCCTATATTTAAAACGTCTTTGCTTTCGCGCGTCGATATCCATGTCAAAATTTGTGACCCATCTTGTTCTTGGCCCACTAGACGCCACTCGCGAGCTGTTACTTCTGGAATTGTGTGTTTGAAGTGATTAATTACTCAGAATAAGTTGTTTTTGCCGACAAAAATGGGTAAACATTGAAACAGTAACATACCTTCATCGCTTTGTGATTGTAAGACACCGCAAAGCTTTACGGCCAAATTATGAGAAGTCATTATTATAATGTTTGAGAAAATTATCTCACTTCACTTCACAGTATTGTAATAACGATAACCATAAGTATTTAATAATACTTCATAATCAGAACCTTTTCTCTTCAACAGATATCGACTTTTCCTGACTTAATTTTCTATCAGCTGGTGCCCAGCTGTGCATTGGAGTGAAGATAGTTGCAGCAGTACAGCCAACATAAAAACAAAACAAAATTTTACCAAGCAGTCAACACCATTGCCAATCGCATTGATCGACCAATCACAAAACTTTATTTGGCTGTAGAATTATTTTTCATTCCACGGAATTATTATCTGTAATATAAACCTTGTAAGAACAAATTTATTTAAAATTTCACACAATAAGAAACATTATAACATTTTGAAGAGAATATACAAAATATACTAATAAAATTCAAAATAAATGTTTAAAAAATATTTTTTACTGAATTGTTCGTAACATTTGTTATCTTTTTGAAAACCTTAACCTTAATTCTTTCTAAAAAATATAAAGCATTTATATTTAAAAAAGAAACCAAATATTTTTTAACTACTTTCAGTAAATATAAAATGAACGAAAATTTAAAAAAAACGGAACGTACTCATCTTGACATACATTTTCAGAAGAAACAAACATGAAGTTAGGTAACGGTTAGGTTGTAGAAGACCAAAGTTTTACCGCGACATTTTCGCGCGGAAAGCCGGGCGTTATCGATCCGTGGAAAGCTTAAAAATAGGAATTTAGTGTGAGAAATTAGATTATATCTATCATTTCTTCAAATATTTTATCAAGGTTTAGTTAAGGTGTTAAAAAACAATACAAAAAGTTGTGGTTTTGTGATATAAGTAATAGCATCAACAGTAGTGCACAAGGAAATCTTAGTTTATGGAATTTCATACAATTTGTGAATGACCAGGTATGTTATTACATTAGAATTAGAATCTTCAGGATATAGTTTATCATTTAGTGCAAGCAAAGAATTATAATTTTTAGCCTTTGATGCATAATTAGGTTATAAATCTGAGGCGGGCGATTTATCAAGCCAATTATGCTTGAGACATTTACGCATATCTTGGTGTAAATTTGCGTATTTAAATGGTGTTAAATTACTAGTAGGTACTCTTATGATCAGATATTGTCATGTACGTTCTATTTTTATCAATTTCCATAAGTGGATGGCTACAGAAACCCAAGCTAGCGACGTGTCTAATGGCGCTGACGGGAGGATTTCGCGCGCGATTGTGACGGATTCGTGGCATTTTTTACGCCAGCTGATTCATAAGATTTCACATTTTGGTGATCTGAAATTCACAATCAAGTATCGTAGTGACTATAAAACACAAAATATATTAAATTTTAATCGTAAATATGCATTTAAATGACTCTTGAAAAAAATTCTCCCGCCAACCTGCAGGGGGCACGCTGCCCGTACACCCTCGTAGAGCTCTCATTTTTCTTGTGATTTCGTCGATATTTTAGGTAATTGGTTTTTCTGTTATATGCGTAGTATAGTATAGTTCAACAATAATTAGCGATATGTCCTCAATTTCGGTTGTCAACTGACATAACCCTATTTTTAATTTGATCATGACATGCGGTAAATTTTGACCTATTATTTCAAGATGTACTTATTATTACCTTACATACTATTATAAGATTAATAATGTATGATATTTTTTACGCAGTGGAAGCATTTCCAGTTCTATAATCACCCTCTACAATGGCTCAGGCAGGGTATGTACACCTGACTATATTTGTGCACTTTTTGACCTTGATGTGCATTGTTTACTTATCACAAATACTTGCAGTTCCTCCTATGAAACTGGTGATAAGAGATTGAACCTGAAGAGGAAGAGAAACTCCACAGATGATGAGGTATTTATATCTCTCTCATGTATATATACTAGGAATACACTTTAGTAATATGTTGATTCCTTTTAGGTTGAGAACATGCCCCCAGCGAAGATTTCACAAAAATTAGAAGAAGAATTACATGATCAGGCAGCTCATAATGTAGTTGTTGAATCATCATCTTGCTCCAGTGATGATGAAGTGTACACAAACAGTGAACCACCAAGGAGTGTTTATACAGACATAGATTATAATGCAGATAGTTTTCTAAGCCCACCGAGTATACCTGAACTACCAAACTGTGTTCTTAGTCCCTTGGAAAATGTGGCGAGAGGTGACTCAACCCCACACTCTAACAAAAGGCCCAGGTATCTATTCTTCTTATAACAATCATATCTTTAAGAATACCATGAGAAATTTAAATTAATATACCTTGAAATAGCAATTTATGAATGTAGCAAAAATTTCTAATAATAGTAGATAACATACAACAACATTTTAATTGTAACTTAAGAAGTTTGATAATGTCATGACCTATTTAAGAACCTGTTGATAACACTTGCCACTTTGAAAGTGCTTTGCTATGGCATATACCTAACTAATAAAAGAGTGACTTATTGTATCACTTCATAATACATTATATCCTTGATTAAAAATAATACATATGCATTTTTTTACCTAGTGGATAGCATATATCTAACTTATGAAAAATGGAGTAATGTTGCTGTATTCCTCCATTCATTTTACATTATATACTCAATTAAAAACATCTAGTGGATAATAATCTTATTACTTTATTTATTATATACTAGATTAAAAACAACTTCACATATATTTATGAACCTAATTGTTAACCACATATAATTTTGTAGTACCACTAAGCCCCAATGCCCATCGCCTCCCAAACGCAAGTGTCCCCTCCCAGGGCTGTCATGGGCAGACCCAGCTGATGTGTGGCGGAGTATGTGTGAATGTGATGCTCTGTCCAGCATGAAGAAGAACCCCAATATGTTTGATAATCACCCCAATTTGCAACCGAGAATGAGAGCCATTTTATTGGACTGGTTGAATGAGGTAAGTTTAGTTTTTAATTGTTATTAGTTTTGTTATAAATTTTTATTGGAGAATAATTTAAGAGTCAGTTCATATTCAATATTGATTTGAAATAAATATTCCTGTAGCAGGTTTTTTTTTATGTTAAGATTTTTTTGAAGAATAGTCAGCTGATAATATAATTAAACACTCCTAATTATGCAGTGCAGTTTCTAATTTCTATGTTTACAATATATTTAATTAGGTAATTGTTTTGCAAACAAAAATGTCTAGTGTCTATAAATAACATTTTTTTCTACAAAACAAAAATTATACACATAATAAATATCATTTTTCATGCTGCATTTCCCAGAAATGATAAGGTAAGTCATACATTAACAAGTTTTGCAAATGCACCAAATATTATCTATCAAATCACAAATGTATACCAAGCCTTATCTAGATGTCTTTGGAATATCTAGATTTTATATATGTATTTCTCAATTATAATAGGTTCTTATCTATGAAATCTCAGGTGGGTGTCCTATAGATAAAAAAAAAACTCCAGAATTCGTCACACAGTACATTTTATTTATAGCACTGAAAATAGAAAAACTTTACGTGACGCTAAATTCGACGAAAGTGGGTTCTTAGCATTTCTATACAACTATCGCAATTACGCATTCAAAGCAAATTTATTTGGCGCGCGTATTTTTCATCTTCACCTGGATATTTAATTTTGTATTAGAATTTTTGAAATGTTTTTGAAAATTATGCCTTCTATTTAGAAATACGTAGTTAGAATGCTATAAGAATGTGCATAGAAAGAGAGTTCGTTTGAACACATTTCGTAAGTGCATAAAACGCATCGTTTTCTAATCTTAGATCACGATTACAATAATTAAACTAAATACCAAACTACTGAGTTTTTAAAAAACCACACCATACGCTATTTACCGAGGTCAATCGTACCTATTGCCAAAAATCCAAAACTAGACTAAATATTTTAGTATCAGAGCGGTATCTCGGTAACCAGGTTCAGCCCGCCATAAGGACCTCGTAGCACCCTGTAAAACCATATAATAAGACAATAGAATAACCTGGAGACATTGTAAAATAAATTTTGGGACGGTTTCATGCAATAATTGTAGGATACCCGCGGACGATGACCCCTTTTTGCGGCGTTCAATGACCTCAAGCACAAGATGGTTTTACGTATGCTATTGTACCTATTTGCAATCTTTTATTTCTATTTCATCTGCTCGAACTATTTCTTGTGACGTAGTTAATGTTAGAGAAATGATTTAACGATAATTGCTGCATCATTCCCTCGATTTACTTTTGACGGTTCGCAATCGTGACCCACGGTGGTAACCTCTTGAATTAAATAATATCGCACTTTTTAAGACCATAAAATATTGTGTAGTGTTCTTGATAGGTTCTTGGATGCAGTATTTGTAACGGATTAGAACGCGATTCATTAATCATCATTAACCCATTGAGCCCCGAACGGCCCGATCGGTCCACGACACAATAGATTTTCTATTGTGTCTGTGATTCCGGGGCCTGAGTTATTTAATTAAAGTCAAAGTTTGTTAATGAGAATGGTTTATTAATTATGACATATGCGAAAATTATGAATTAAACTGAATTTATTCGTATTAATTTTGTGTATAAAGCCGTATTGTGCAGAAAAATAACTATAGTAATGGGAAATCGCGAAATATTTTACCAAATATATTTCGTATGATATAAGAATAGTACTTACGTCATTAATTAATAACATACTTCAAATTTGGTGTAAACATTGATGATGTCTTGACATGATTTTGTGTGCTAGCTTAGCAAATACGAATTAAGATCAACTTCGTAAGTGCAATGTACCTGCAATGCAATGTTTTTAAGAATTTATTCATATGTCCTCATTAGAAATTACTGAATAGTAATTACATAATATTGACAATCATACCGCTGATAATTTATTATGATATTACAATTTAAAATTAATTAGATATTTTGTCTATTACGATAACTCAGAACCTAGTTATTGTTTAACTGAAGAAATTATGTACAAAAAATGTCATTTCATCATTATACGAATTTTGTGTAAGAAGGTTTATAATTTTCTATGAATGATTAGTGTATTGGTATATTCAATTTCATCTCAATACGTGGAAAGTTGAAGGAAATAACCGTGAGGAAACGAAAATGTCGAAGAATCAAAAGTTCGACGACATGTGACATCCGTCAACCCGCACTTGGCCAGCGTGGTGGATTATGACCTTACCCTCATAGGCCCGTGTTCCTGAAGTAGGAACATTTATGGGGCAATGATATTAAAATATTTTGCAAGACTTCTTAAGTTGCTCTATTAATTTCAATTGAATATAATACTAATCTAATGAGCCGTTGAAAGAAATCCTGCAGATATAGTATTTGTACAGGGGTGAAAATTATTACGGTTCCCTTGTTGTTATGGTAATAGAATTAGCATTTGCACTGGTATAGCCACAGACATATATTAAGGGTATAGCAATGCGATATACGCTGCAACGTTTTTCTATGTTATACTAATATAGATTATCGTGAATCGTGATATTTCTGGTATAGACATGAAAGATCAAAAACTTTTACAATTGATAAAAACTTAAAAAGTTGTTCTCTGTTTAAATAAAGCTCCGTATTCGTGAAAGCGAATTATTTTTTGGGTTTGTTACATATAATTTTTTTTAAATACCTCTGAAATGAAATAAATTTATTTGTCCATTCATGTTTTACTATTAATGTACGACAGTGGGTCCCAAACTAAGTGAAATACTTGTTTGTGTCTTGGGACCCTGAGTACTACATTAGACTACTTAAAACTCGATTAATCGATCGCAAATTATACAGGTAAAAAGTAAAGAATCATTAAACTATTTATAAATTTGGGGCAAGAAGAAATATCGGGACTTCATAACGCTAATTATATTAAGCAAATTTCTGAACCGTGGCATGCATAGGGTGGTCACCACTCACCCCTTTTACAAGATATAGATCTTATAGGATAGCATATGTTTCTACGTAATAATAATTCTTAAAAATGTCATAAATTTTCCCAAATAATACTGATCTACATAATCGAAAGATACTGTACGAGGATAATCTTTGTTTATCTTTAAAATTTACTGTCACACTATAGCTTTAATTTTGTTTACATACATCGCAACAGATTACGAACGCCACCTTGCGTGGCAACTTTCATCCGGTTTCTAACAATGGGGTGGTAGAGCAAGGGTTGATATGTAAACGCATTTATGTCGTCTCTACACGATAGTGCAGCATGACATGCGTTACGTGATGTCATGCAAACTTATTGCTGACTTTGGTCTAATCCGTGAAAGCACAGATCAAAACCAAAACCAAAGGGTGAAGCTTTCTATTTACTATCCTGAAAGTTACACATGTAGCATGACCGTTTAAATCGGTTGCTGTCATGCAAAACCTTGGAGCGTATTATATTATGCACTTTACTCAGGCTGGGCGCGAACTGTATAAAAATGCATGATTTGATATTTAGACGCTCATGCAGCATGACAAGAAAACGCTTGTTACGCTTGCATTTCCGTCTAGGTACCACTTTAGAGTCGAAATAAAATAAAAGTTTCAAGTGACGCGACTACTAAATGTGTGATATGAAATTCACGCCTCCCGGCGCCGCCGGCGGGCCCCTCAATTTGAATAAAATTTAGATTCCCTTCGGTTACACTTGAAAACAGTAACGTATTAGGACATATTGTGCGCGATGAATTATTCGGTTTATGAATTAGCTTTCTGTTTTCTTACTGGACATTTTGGCGTCATATTTAAACAATCACTTCATAGGAACTGACCACAAACTATTACCGTACTAACCATATTTATTAGTGAAAAATAAGAGGCAGTAAAATTTATAAAATTAAATATCTGTGAATACATTAACTAACAGGGCTTACAAAACTGAAAGCTTACGTGCATTGGCCTAACTTTCAAATAAATTTACGCACTTGAACGCTATATTATAATATTATTTTATAAAATCCTGCTCGAGGGACAATTTTAAAAGGTTCGCATTTTTTGCTATTGTCTCATATCACTTCTTATCTATTTTTTATAATTAAAATCTACAGTAAATGTCGCCAATCGCCTCATTGCTTGAAACGTAAAACTTTGACCTTGACGTTATTTATGGATTACCTGCCACTATCAAAATAATTCGCTAACACTTCGTCGATAATAGTTCCACATGTCGTTCGAATTAAAATTTATTTTAAACGTTAAATAAAATCAAATAACGATGATGAGAATATATTGTACACACAATCAAAATTATTATTTCTATTTAGACCCCAAAGAGGATCTAACTTATATGCAATTTTTAAGCTATTGCATAGCTTCTATCGCGGGACTTGAGCGAGGCGAACGAATGTAAAAATTCCGTAACGAAAAAACCTAACACCCCTCACTCCAACCGGCACAGCGATGCGATGCTAAGCAATAGCTATACCGCGGCAGTCCTCGAGTGCCACACGTATTTTTTATTATTATGAAATTAAACAGTTCTATTCATTCTGATGTATTTAATACACAACAGCTATGAAAAAGACGGGTAGGTAATAATATAATTTATAATAAACTTTTAAAATCATTTACCTACTTCATTCTAGTAGTGTAGGTAATTGAATTAGATACAAGTGTGAAATCGCGGTTCGAAAGCGTGTGAGCGGACAAATATGCGGTTTCCTTTATCGGTATAAATATACAACTTTATCTCGTTGCTAGCTTTTACAACTGATGTAATTTATAACTAAATTATAATAAAATGTCTATGTTGATGTGGCCCATTTTCTATAGTAGAAGCGCGAGCTACGATTGTAGCAGCGTAGCCGATATTTCGTAGCAAATGCCTTATACAAATATAATATTTTGATACTTGCGTCTTATGCTACGGCCACACTACCTTACCGTCTACCGGGCTGTTACCGCAATAATTATGGCATTATATTACCGTCTAAATTACTGCATGAACTGGTGTGGTTACACTAGAGTTTACCTAGATATGTCGGTAATTATTGGCATTTACCGCAGCAAAAAAAAATATTAGTTAATAATTAATATATAATGGTTTCTGTAATAATTCATCAAGGATTCTTTCTTTTTCAAAAGGATTTTTTCTTTTTCAAATCATCTATTGTACTTGGAAATGATAAATTTTGTTTGATCCGACGCCACGCATCATTGTGTACACTGCGATTTTTATAGTTCTTCTGTCGGGTATCCCAAAGAGAAGAATTCCAAGAATTCCAAAAATTAGCGCCATCGAGCGCTTTTTCATTTGACCACTCCATGTCGGTCGATACGTGCGTCGCCGGTGAGCTCATATTGCACACTGGACAAACGGTAGTGTGGCCGCATACGCAATAATTACCGCGGTACAGGTAAATTAGCTTGGAGAAATTTTTGCGTTTGTAGTAGTGTATGGTCAGCAAATAAAATAAAACAACATTTTATTTTTAGTTTTTATTTTATACAGGGTTACTTGTAAAACACCAGCAACCTCGCAGGACAAGATAGCTAACATCATAAGTAACAACATTTGTTCTACGACTTTTGGCATAACGCAATAAATTATTTTTAAATGATTTTTTAAACTTTTATTGTACTCTCCTTACATTTGTAAGTCTATGTTCTATTAATTATCGGATGGACGACGCGACGCCCCCTTCCCCCTCTCGTTCGCTTTTTGTTTACGTAATTTTTGGGAGGCGTAGAGTTTATAATATTCAGACGGAAAATTAAATGAATATTTATTTTGTATGAAAATAAAATCTAACAAATTATCAAAAGTCGTAGAACAAATGTTGTTACTTATGATGTTAGCTATCTTGTCCTGCGAGGTTGCCGGTGTTTTACAAGTAACCCTGTATATATAAGGGATTTTAAATTAAACTATATGTGTTTCTCCTCTGAAAAAGATGAGACTTTATTTTAATATTTGCACATTTAACATACATATAACTTTTACATTAACAATGTTACTAAAATGAAAAATTTACTAACCTGAAAAAGAAACGACATTTAAAGTTTAATTCTTTAGTTTGAGAAGTCAAAGGCTTGCCTCGACCATGTTTTAACACTGGAGCCATATTGAATTAACAATATAAAGTTACAACACTTACACACAAATTAAACACTAGTTATGGCCCTGCCTTCATACAAAACTGCTGAATACGCCGTTCGCACGGGAATAGAATGTGGATGCGATTTCCCTTAGTTAGCATCCAAGCTTACGTCTTTATAATTATTGAACTGTATAAATTCATTCTTTAACTCCGGTCTGCATCGTGCAGACATGGGTGTAAAAGTCTCATTTTAGCTATTAAATGTAGTTTTTAAGTACATCTGAGTTTTCATTTGGGGCCTCCGGCTGCGGGACATGTAATTCACTTCAACAAATATTATAACAATAATAACAAATAATAACAACAATCAACAAATACAAAATTTATCAATTAAACTACGTACATAATAATTATAATTTTTGAATGAAATGTGCTTTATGTTCTAACGGTACCAAACGACTGCACGTGGCACCTGCGGACAGCGTAAACTGGTTTATTCTGGTTTTGTGCGTGTTTCCACTTTCCACTATCAAGTGACGATTTATTTATTTGTTTTGTTTCGTAATTATTATGGTCAAATATTAATTATGAAACAAATTATTATGGACACGATATTTTATTGTTTCACGGTAGTCGCCTTGTCGTTTGCTCAAGGACGTAAAATTGAATGATATATTTTTTTTTATAAAGTCAAAACCATTTTCTTTCAAATAAAAACTTGTTTTTATTGAAAACAAAAGTGTTGCTAGGAATAAGTATAAAATTAAATAGTAATGTTAGGATATCGAAACATTTTTGTATAGGCCAGAACGATATAGTGGAAACGCGCTCTAAGATCTGAGTAATATACACACCACTACATATGCAAAAATTTCTCCAAGCTAATTTACCTGTAATCTTCTTTGATGTGCGAAAGAATACCGCCGCCGGAGCTATTGCCTACCGCCATTTGTCATATTGATTGGCATTGTAGAATTATGGCCATAAGTCGTGGTTACACCTAGGTGTTGTTAAAGTTGTGGCAATAATTATTGGCATATCACGGTAGTGTGGCCGTAGCATAATAAGTAGTGCTACTAACACTGCTATAACCACGTACCTACTTGTAATAAGTACCTACTGGTTATTATGTACAGATCATAATTGTGCACTAAAATTGTATGATCATGGATTTGTTAAATCATTAAAATAAATAGTTGTATACAGTATTAATTTCGCAATCTAGAGATCAATGTACATATTTACGACGTATTTATTTAGATTATGCAACCGTGATCAATTTTCACACAAATAAATTCCACATCTATACGACATAACAGACCAAAATCATCGGTAAGGTATTAATTGCTGGCCAATCCAGTGGACTGGTTGAAATACCTCTCTTTCTGATCTATCTTTCTTTCTTTCTTTCTTTCTTTCTCTTTTTTCTTTTCGAAACTGTTCCACCACAGATAAAAAAAAGTATGTTGTATATAATGAAACCTTCTTTCTTTGCTCCGTAGGTATGTGAAGTATACAAACTGCATAGAGAAACGTTTCACCTGACCGTGGACTACGTCGATCGTTACCTGTCCAACACTGACGACGTGCAGAAAGGCTGCTTGCAGCTAATCGGTGAGGATCTGAGTACATTATGTACTATTTAAGAATATGACCTGTAGTTGATAACTATAAGTTATATTTTTAACTTTCTGTTAAACACGACTGCCAAGAAATTAGCGTAATGATCCCAAGTAGCACTGTTAACTGTTTTTCTGTATTTCGACGTAATATTTGGCATTTATGATACATCACAGTTCTATGATTGATGATGATGATGAAGCATTGTTTCTGATTTATATTTCATTTTTATAAAATTATATTTCTAAAATGTTCACCTTTCATAATTTTTACGTATTTCATACAACTCAGTTTCTCTGTAAATTCCAAAAGAAACAATATTTTAAGTTCCTACACTATTTCTAGAAAAATTAAATTATTTCAGGTATAACATGCCTCTTCATAGCCGCAAAAGTGGAAGAAGTATACCCACCTAAGATCGGGGAATTCGCGTACGTAACAGACGGCGCATGTACCACAGACGAGATCCTTCTAGAAGAGCAACTGATCCTCAAAGTTTTATCGTGGAGTATAACACCAATAACGATAAACAGCTGGTTGAACATATACATGCAATTGGCCAGTGAGGGTAGAAGTGCAAAAAGAAGACTGCTCGGTGAAAGGGATGTAGGAGCGAATGCTCTAAGGGGTTATACGTTCGTGTTTCCACAATATTCGTCGCTGGAGTTTGTGGTGTGTGGCCAGTTGGTGGATCTGGCCGTGTTACATGTAGACGTGAACCAGTTCGCGTATAGTGCGGTCGCGGCCGCGGCTATAGCGCACGCGTTTAACAAGGATCTGGCTATGCGGGTGTCGGGTAAGTTGAATTTTTAGTATGTTTATAATTTATCGGAATGTACTGTGTGTAATTTAGAAGAAAAATATATGTTTATGTTTCCCTCAGCATTAAGTATAGTCAAACCGTCCTTTGTTGCTGATTGTTAAAAATTGACTTGAATAATGTAATAAGGCTAAAAAAAATTGACCTCTAATGTATGTTTAGTGACCTTTAGCTGTTGGACGTATAAACTTAATTTGTAGAAACTAATTGTTCGATAAGAGTAAATTTAGCATTCTCATTCTAAAAATGTGTTTTGGTCGCAGTATATTCGCATTTGGAATATAATTTAAACCAACATTTTCCATCTAAGTTAATTAATATATTACAAAAAAAATAAAAGAACAAGCCATTTATGTTACTTGCCTGCTGGCAAGCGCTCTTGCTTGTCTATACAAAGTTACCACGCGTTCGCGCGCGTGTTTCACGCGGCCGATGGCGCAGCCTTTACCTGCCATAAGTTTTATAACCATATATGGTTACAGTCTTCACCCGTTAGTGCGTGTATTCGTTTACTTGTCCTGCCATAAAACAAAAACAAAACAATGTTTCTTTAAAGTTACAGCTTGAAAGCCTTTTACTCGGCTACACATGGTTACATTCGTACTCCTTTGCTTGCTCTTTCATAAAAAAAAAATTTAACCTAAAAATCGTTCTCCAGGTTACAGCTGGTAAGCCCTATACCTCAGCTACACGTATACCCGTTTGTCTACAGGCTTTTTTTTAATAATAAGTATTAATATTGTCCAGGCTACAGCTGGGAAGCCCTATCTCCCAGCTACACGTTTACCCGTTTGTCTACAAGCTTTTTAAAATAATAATAAGTATTAATATCGTACAGGCTACAGCTGGGAAGTCCTATCCCCTAGCTACACGTATACCCGTTTGTCTACAGGCTTTTTTTTAATAATAAGTATTAATATTGTCCAGGCTACAGCTGGGAAGCCCTATCTCCCAGCTACACGTTTACCTGTTTGTCTACAGGTTTTTTTTTAAATAATAAGTATTAATATCGTACAGGCTACAGCTGGGAAGCCCTATACCCCAGCTACACGTATACCCGTTTGTCTACAGGCTTTTTTTTAATAATAAGTATTAATATTGTCCAGGCTACAGCTGGGAAGCCCTATCTCCCAGCTACACGTTTACCCGTTTGTCAACAAGCTTTTTTAAATAATAATAAGTATTAATATCGTCCAGGCTACAGCTGGGAAGCGCTATCCCCCAGCTACACGTTTACCCGTTTGTCAACAAGCTTTTTTAAATAATAATAAGTATTAATATCGTCCAGGCTACAGCTGGGAAGCGCTATCCCCCAGCTACACGTTTACCCGTTTGTCAACAAGCTTTTTTAAATAATAATAAGTATTAATATCGTCCAGGCTACAGCTGGGAAGCGCTGTCCCCCTGCTACTTGTGGCTGCAGCCGTTCGCCCGTGTAGTGCAGCAGGCGGGCGGCGTGCGCGTGGTGCGCGGCGCGGACGGCGAGCACGTGCAGCGCGCCGCTGGGTTGCAGCTCATCTGCCCAGACCTGAATCTGGACGAGAGCCATCGCATACAGGCGCATAATGTCACGCTGGATATGTTTGTGAGTGCACACACACATACATATACAGGGTGTCACACTGTTGGTATACTAAGCTCAAAGGAGGTTATAGTTTTGCATACGCTGAGTACATAAAAAATACTTATAAAATTCCAGACGCAGTTTTTTTTTTCAAATAGATGAATTCTTAAAACTCTATGTGTACACCCCTAACAAGCTACCCGCCCAACTTTGATACCAGCACGTTATCGTTTAACCTTCCGTGCACCATGTGGGGTTTAATACACCCCAGCCATACAAAAATCTTTGTATCTTTTCCAAACATTGTGCGAAAGTCTTGAAACCTCGTGTAGCTGGAGTTGCGACGTTGCCAGACCTCTTAGCGACAGCGGTTTAGTAGTAGCGTCGCAGACGCGGTGAAAGGACCCCGTCAAAGTGCAGCTGGGTGTCAGAAACCCCACGTAGTTCGGGACGTCCACTAAAAGGTGAGCTGCATGGTGTGATAAAATACGACTATTTTTATATAAATATTTATTTAATTTGTTTTTTATTATTTAAAATTATCTGAAATTGTTTCTAGGGCTCATTATGGCTCATCACATCAATGAAAATGCAATATTATCCGCACTTATGGAAGAAAATGATAGCGATACGGATGAGCTGTTTCTACCTCGAAGTGAAGATGACTCGGATCACTTGAGCATTCAGTCTGAAAGTGAAAGTGAAGAGGAAGTACAGGATATTACTTCAGGTGGTGAATCTTCTTGTTCAAATCAGTTTTACACTGGTAAAGATGGCAAAACAAAATGGCAGAAGGAGCCACCGAGAACTAATGTTCGTACAAGATCAGAAAATATAATTACTCAATTGCCGGGAGTAAAGAGCCAATATAAAGACAAAAAAAACCAGTTTAGAATGCTTTGTAGAATTTATTTCCAATGAAATTCTAGAATCAGTTGTGAAATATACGAATGCAAAGATATGTGCCTCCAGACCACTGTCATTTATTATGTCTAAAGATATATAAGTAAATGTTTATAATATTTGATAAATTTATTTTATTTTTAACCTCTTATAGTCAAGGGATAATAATAATATACACATTACAAATTTACAATAAATACTAGCTATAAAAACGTGGAAAGATTATTGGGTCCAGGAAACCCCACGTAGTGCAGGACGTAACTTTTATCCACGTGGTTCACGGAAGGTTAAGATTATGTTTTCATAGACAAAATGCTTACATTAGCGAAGCGGTATATGCCGGCTGCGTGAAGCTAGAGAAGAAAACATGGATTTTCAGGAAAAAATTAGCAAAAAATTTTTGATGTTATTTTGTTGTTTAAATATTTTTTACGTGATCAGTGTATGCAAAACTACAAGTCCCTTCGCGCTTAGTATACCAATAGTGGGACACCCTGTATACAGTCAGAAATACATACAATACATGTCGCCTCGTGATTGATTACAAAGTCACCCTGGATATGTTTGTGAGTAAACACACTCACATTAAACCACCAATAGCTTCACCTCCCGAAAATTACGCGCACGTATCAACGAACTTAATGATGTCAACCCGAAAGCCAGATCCTACTATTTTATCTTCATCTTACCAAAAAAAGTAATTATTTTATTCATTTGAAATCAGTGCATTCCGATTTGCGAATCTGAATTCCTGATCAGGAAAGCATACATAGTGCAGCCAGCCTAAATCATAATAGAACTTTGCATCTGGCCTAATGAAATTAGTCCCTACATTGATTAGGTAATTAGTAATATCAAAAATGTAACCTTACACACATACTACAAACATGTAATAATATTTTACACCATCTTTTATTTTCAGGATAAAGTCTACGAGCTGATGCTAGAGAGCAGCCAGGACTCCGCCCCGCAGCACGTGTACCCGCCCACGCCGCCGCAGTCCGACCACAAGAGCCCTAAGACCCCCTCCGCTACACCCTCCACAAGACTGTCTCCGCTACCTGAAATGAGGCTCGGAGAAGTCTGATGAAGCCAGTGATTAGTGTTTAGAGAATAGTGTTGTGTATAGACTGTGGATGTGTTTATAGTGATGGGACAGTTATAACTGTGAAATAGAATACATACAAGATATGATATATATATAGAAACTGTTTTGGTGGTTAAATTGATAGAATACACAGGTATTCAGTAAGGGAAAGACTGACCTAAGTGTAAAGTAATGCATGTCACTGACTCACTGATTATTGTAAAGTGATATGAAATGTCTGATTTGTGTAAACTCGTTTCTCCTAAAGGTTGGCGATTATATCTTTTGAGATGAACTTTCTATAAGAAATGAACCCGGACAACTAAAATATGGGTTCATTTCAAATTATAGTACAATTCAAAGTTAATGGCGGCTCGAAACATCGTACGATCCGATGCGCAGAAAACAATTTTAGGTATTAGCGGGACGTTAAGGGACCTGTGCGCACCCGCACTCGCACCTGCACCTAACTTCCGAACCGCCATTAAGTTTGAATCGAACTGTAATAAACATTTTATTCTAAGGTAATCAAGACTTAATGCTATGCATTACAGGAATGCGATAGTGAATTCAAATGAAGTAAATGATTTTAGAGTATGTTTAAACTACAAAAAATCCATATGTTACTAGGAAAAAAATAAACATTAACTGTTTATAAAAATTAATTGAAGCTGCCTTAGAAAATCATTATGTAGATAAGTTGTAGAACTTTTGCTCTTTATTTACGTAAAATAAATAATTTTCAATTAAGGCTGAGAAAGGGAACAATTCTGCTCCTTAAACAAGGTAAGTAAAATGAAATCTCTGAAATCTAATATAACTCGGGCGAGCTAACTAACACCTGAAAAATGGTCCTGTCCCTTTCACTCCATTCTATTGTCACGTGAGAGTGAAAGAGACGGGTATAAGTAGCAGGTGTCAAGTTAACTCGCGCGGGTAGTACAATGCCTTCAAGTTATGGCACTAACATTGTTTATAAAGAAAAGTTTTTACATCTTTCTCATCATAAAACCATTACAATTTACATTACGTTTATCTGTTTTTTTTTTTTTGCTACCATTGCAATGCATGCAGAAAAAAATGAAATCTTTAGTAAAAAGACATTTTTGGTATGAAATTGTAAAAAACTAAATAAATTAATTTTTCGTTTTGGTAAGACTAACGTTTAAAATCATCTAGGAAGACATATTAAAATATTATTTTCAGCTAGCAATTTATTGTTCTAAAAAAAAAATTAAATGTTGAAGATATTAGGGCGGCCTAGTTCAGAAAATTTAAATAACGGAAAATCAGAACTAGCTCACGATTAAAATTTCAAAATAAACTTATGCTAGTACTTTGTCGGAAACTGAATATGTGTGTATTTATTTTTCAATTTTTTTTACTTGTAATACAAAAAAATTTTGTTAACGTATCGCAGGTGTAAAGGTACCTAAATTTGTAAATAGTCACAGCATAATACCTTAATATATTATATTATGTAATTACAAAACTACTAATAATTGTGTATATATATATATTAGTTTTAACTGACTTTCTTTGTTAAATTAATAACAGGAAATGTCTCCTATCACATATGTTATGTGAAGCACTAATTTATTATATAAACTTCTAAATAAAAAAAATTGTTAACATAAGTAAAGGATTTAACCAGTTTTTCTTAAAAAAAAAACTTCAGGAAAATCTAAATTGGTATAGAATTTCAGTAAAAACGGCCTCATATTACTAACTATATACTAAAGTGTGTTTTGGCAAAATAATATACTAAAATACTAATGCCTGATTGTGCATGTTACTAACACACAATGAGGTCCGTAAAATAATACCTAAGAAATACATATTGAAAAAAATAGTTTAGAAAAAATAAATTAAACTGAATAAATATAGTTTAATAATAGGTTCGTGTATAAAAATTAATCTCGACGTAAGATTCATTAATCTATCTTACATTCCAATTTCATATTCACAAATTGCAAATATATTTTTATAAAACAGATCATAGTAATAAGAATCAATGCAACTACTTAAAGCCTTACTTGCATGCCTTTTATTAAGAAATAATAAAAAATCATTTATGGTTTATTACATCAAGCCCTCTTTTTTCCAATGCAATGTTAACATTATTAGCCAAAGACTTCTGGATAAGAGCTTTAACCAGATGTTAAATTAGTAGCGAAATATTTATCGTAAATTAATTCAAATTTATATAAATTATCTCAGTAATAGACTAAGTAGGCCCAAATTATAATTGAAATAATATTTCGATTAACATGGAAAATAATAAAATTTAGTTTAAAATTAAATAAGAAGCTTATATACTGATTATTTTTAATTTGTTTAAATTCCATGAAACAAATCACATCATTTTCGTATTTTAAGTCGCTTATTGCTTTATTATTTATACAATTTTCTAACTGTATATATATCTTTGTTTCTAAATGTTAACTTTCAATAGCACTGATGCTTTGTTGAATAGAACTGACTTAATGTTATTTTGACTCACTTAAAATTAGTGAACAACTTGTTATAGAAATGTGTTATAATTTTAAAAATTTTCAGTACATAGCATGTATTTGAAATGTTATATGCTTACAAAACTGCATGTTCTTAATTTAATTTACTTAATAATTGATGTTACATAAAAAAGAAAATCAGTTGTACAACTGAGAAAAATAGAAATTGAGTTTGTAGTTCAAGTTTGAACAATGATCCGGGTATTGGGGTTCTATCGGACGCACAAAATATATAATTTTATTATTTATATGACATACATGTTTCGAGTGATTCTTATGTAAAACTGACATCTGTATATTTTAGAGCGAAAAATGCAGAATTATCACAATTTAGCAAAATTTGCGGTGCCGATAGATGCTCATTTAGTAAATAAAAATTGTAGGAATAAGTCCAACGATTACGCTTATCACCCAAGGCGGGCTCGCCTTATAAATAAGACTTAGATTGTTAATATATAAAAGTTTAACCATATTCATAGCGAATAGGAATAAGTTATTTTATATCAATTTATTTGTAACTTTGTCTCTGGACTTTGGTCACTGGCGTTCACGAGCGATTGTATAGCGGCGATTTGAAATGCTTCCAATAAAATCTACTAATACTTGAATAAAAAACTACCTTTATGCAAATAAGATGCATATAATGTTCCTATTAACATTTCCATCAAATTAAAAGCCTTTTCACACACGTAAATTCCTCGAGACACATTTTTTTTGTACATAGAACTGACTAAAATTTTTCAATAAGTTTACGGTGTGTGAAAGGCCCTAGTGTAAGGCGCCGTCATACAAACGCTCGTAGTTTCGCCAAAGCGTGTGTGATCTCATAGTGGAAGTGTTTGTATAGTGCAATAGTACATCGTTCCACTCGTTTTGATGTAATTTTGAATGGCGAATAGTATTAAATAAATGGTGTTGATGATCTTTTTCAATCAAACGACTGTGTTTTATTTTAAAAACAATATATTTAAAACGATACAAAATACAAAATTACAATGTAATATCACTGGTGCTTGATGGCAACTATTCATAACTGAGATTCACGGGCGTGGGTTGGCCATTCTGTAACAAAAAAAAATCCCATTAGTCACTTCCATCCCAGTAGTCTATTTTCCTTAGAAACATAATCTATAGCGAGATATTATCAATTATACATTACATACACAGGACAGTGAAAAAATGTATCTGCTTGTAGTGAATAAGCTCTCGAAACTATTGAACGAATTTGAAAAATTATTTTACTACTAGCTTTCCGCGCATAGTTCCCGTTCCCGAGGGATTTCCGGGATAAAACTTATCCTATGTGTTAATCCAAGTTACCCTCTATACGTGTGCTTAATTTCATTGTAATCGGTTCAGTAGTATTTGCGTGAAAGAGTAACAAACACACACACATCCTCACAAACTTTCGCATTTATAATATTAGTAGGAAGTAGGATTATAGTAGGATTAGCTTAGCTGAATCATCTCCGAATAACATAGATAAAAAAAGTCTCGGGTTATAACTTTGGTATGTTTGTGGCACTGTACAATCTTTTATTAGCGTATAAAATATTATTAGACATTGAAAAAAAAAGGAATGATCAGTAGTCTGAAGGGCACGACGAAAACGCAGGTTCGAATCCCGCCTCATTGTCAAACTTTCTACTTTTTTTTAAATATACGCAAATCCATTTGCATCCTTATCTATAAAATCAAAAGCTAGTACTTATGTACATATTAAGATGCTATAAAATTGAAAATCTATACGAATATTATAAAGATGAAGAGTTTGTTTGTTTGAACGCGCCAATCTCGGGAACTACTGGTCTGATTTGAAAAATTATTTCGGTGTTAGATAGCCCATTCATCGAGGAAGGCCATAGGCTATATATCATCTCGGTAAGACCAATAGGAGCGGAGCACTGCGGGTAAAACCGCAGAGCACAGCTAGTTATAAATACAGTGAAACTAGGTTAAGTGGGACCTGGATAAGTGGGAAACCTCCATAACTGGTACTCATGCTGAGGTCCCACACTTTGGCACTGAATTACCTCTGTTAGTGGGACGAGGTAAACCTCTATATCTGGGATTTGTTCTTTCGATTTATCATCATAGTTACCTCTATAACTGAGACAGCGAGTAAATTTTATATGCATAAACCTCTGTAACTGAGATAACATTGTTTGTTTACTCATTCTTATTCTACCCACAAATTCCACACGTAATTCCAAGTACGTAAGTACAAATTTTGAGCTTCAATTACCTTCAGTTTTAGTTTCGCTTTACTATCATACAGATGTTTATTTGAAAAATGTCAAAACGAAAGCTTTGACACGTTATTTTATTTAATGATCGCACCTGTATAACTGAAATAACCTGTATTCTCACCTCTATTAATGGAACCCTCTGTAAATGAGACAGATATTTATTTATACCTGTATATCTGAGACACTGGGTAAGTGGAATACCTCTATAAGTGAAACGACATTGCAGGTCCCTTGATGTCTCACTTAAGCAGGTTTCACTGTATACGTACACGTGTATAGTGATGTGCGGGCTGGCGGTGACCGCGGACGTGTCCTGCGGCGTGAGGAACACGAACTGACGGTTCTTGTTCTTGAGCGCGTGGTCGATGAGGAGGTCCATCACTATGCGACGGTTCACGTTATCCTGGTGGAGTTTTAGAAATAAATGTATGATTTGTATTATGTTGTTTTATTTATTCCTTGTGTACATTAGACATTAGTATAATAAATATATAATTTGTACTATGTTGTTTTAATTATTCCTTATATATCAGTAATTAAAAACTCAATATACACAATATAGACATTGGAAAAAGATAGTAATAGTCTTGTAGTTTCTATGTAAACTTTGTCCACAAAATGATATTTATGCAGCCAAAATTTCTATGAAAATCTGAAAGCTTGTACTTAGTTTGGAACTAAAAAATTTAACTTTGTACTAATTTCTGATCAAATTGATAAAATAATTTTTATAACATACTATGATGCACAACATTTACGTTACACCTTTGTTGAAAAATTCTTTCCATACAAAAAAAACTTTCCACCACTACACAGCACCACAACTCACCATAAACACATCAAACTCGTCCATAAAGTAGAACGGCAGCTCGACGCAGTCCCACAGCGCCATCATGAAGGCCACGGTGGAGTACGAGCGCTCGCCCCCCGACAGCGACGACGTAGAGGAAGCCGCACCCCCCGCCCCGCTCCCCCGGGTATTCCCTCCCCCTGTGGCGCCCCGCTCACGACCCGCGCATACGATTTGCAGCGTACCACGCGCGTTGTCTATTTCTATGCGACCCTAGTACACAAAATTGGAAATTTCATTTGTCAATAGAGTCACAAAAATGTCTATTCCTATGCGATATAACAACATTGGAATCTTGTCCCACTCCCCCCCTCGATGTTTAAAAGTGACGACGTAGAGGAAGCCGCACCCCCCGCCCCGCTCCCCCGGGTATTCCCTCCCCCTGTGGCGCCCCGCTCACGACCCGCGCATACGATTTGCAGTGTACCACGCGCGTTGTCTATTTCTATGCGACCCTAGTACACAAAATTGGAAATTTCATTTGTCAATAGAGTCACAAAAATGTCGATTCCTATGCGATTTAATAACATTGGAATCTAGTCCCACTCCCCCGCTCGATGTTTAAAAGTGACGAGGTGGAGGACGCGGCGGCTGCACTAGCCCTGCCCCCGGTAGCGCCCCGCTCACGACCAGCATATAGTGTTCAAGTCCATATAAAACAAACACAGGAACTCAAAGTAAGATCGCACGAATTTGGAAACTTGCATTGTATGAAGTCATTGTGTGTATACATTTTCGCGCCATGATAACACATTTAAAATTTAAAACTATAAAAATGGGACAGAAAAAATTAAACATTCTATAAAAAGTACAAAAAATAAATTTTATGTCGTTTTTTTACTCACCGAATATTCTCTGAGAGTCAATATCGACTGGAAACAGTACTGCACGCGCTTCGCGATGAACGTCTGCACTTGCTGGCAGAATTTCAAATGCTTGTTTGATGTGGCTTCAATCTGTTGATGATTTATTTTGTTAAATTTTATTCCCTTTGAATTTTTTCAGAATGCGTCACGGCTTTTCTGAAGAAATTGCCATAATGCGTTTTATATGAAAAATTTACTTGTAGCGTTTCTTTTATTATCACAACGTGTTGTGAGCGTTTTTTTTTTAAGGCCATAACAGGAATTTCGCGATATGAATCTGTTATTGCAACCACAACGCGTAGTGAGCTATTTTTTTGCTCAATGGGAGTTTTCTGTTTTTGAGCGTAACCATTTTCATGTAAACACGTGCGGCTGAGCTCCACGTTCGATATTAAACTAGCTCGCACACACATTCGCACGCACGCACACACATTCGCATGCACGCACACACATTCGCACGCCCGCACACACATTCGCACGCACGCACACACACACACACACACGTGCAGCAGCCGCTCCGCCACCTGCGCGCGGCTCAGCCCCACACACACACACACACTCACGTCCTCAATGAGCGCGCTGAGGCGCTGCAGCGCGAGGCGCGCGCGCCGGTAGCCGCGCTCCACGTGCAGCAGCCGCTCCGCCACCTGCGCGCGGCTCAGCCCCACACACACACACACACTCACGTCCTCAATGAGCGCGCTGAGGCGCTGCAGCGCGAGGCGCGCGCGCCGGTAGCCGCGCTCCACGTGCAGCAGCCGCTCCGCCACCTGCGCGCGGCTCAGCCCCACACACACACACACACTCACGTCCTCAATGAGCGCGCTGAGGCGCTGCAGCGCGAGGCGCGCGCGCCGGTAGCCGCGCTCCACGTGCAGCAGCCGCTCCGCCACCTGCGCGCGGCTCAGCCCCACACACACACACACACTCACGTCCTCAATGAGCGCGCTGAGGCGCTGCAGCGCGAGGCGCGCGCGCCGGTAGCCGCGCTCCACGTGCAGCAGCCGCTCCGCCACCTGCGCGCGGCTCAGCCCCACACACACACACACACTCACGTCCTCAATGAGCGCGCTGAGGCGCTGCAGCGCGAGGCGCGCGCGCCGGTAGCCGCGCTCCACGTGCAGCAGCCGCTCCGCCACCTGCGCGCGGCTCAGCCCCACACACACACACACACTCACGTCCTCAATGAGCGCGCTGAGGCGCTGCAGCGCGAGGCGCGCGCGCCGGTAGCCGCGCTCCACGTGCAGCAGCCGCTCCGCCACCTGCGCGCGGCTCAGCCCCACACACACACACACACTCACGTCCTCAATGAGCGCGCTGAGGCGCTGCAGCGCGAGGCGCGCGCGCCGGTAGCCGCGCTCCACGTGCAGCAGCCGCTCCGCCACCTGCGCGCGGCTCAGCCCCACACACACACACACACTCACGTCCTCAATGAGCGCGCTGAGGCGCTGCAGCGCGAGGCGCGCGCGCCGGTAGCCGCGCTCCACGTGCAGCAGCCGCTCCGCCACCTGCGCGCGGCTCAGCCCCACACACACACACACACTCACGTCCTCAATGAGCGCGCTGAGGCGCTGCAGCGCGAGGCGCGCGCGCCGGTAGCCGCGCTCCACGTGCAGCAGCCGCTCCGCCACCTGCGCGCGGCTCAGCCCCACACACACACACACACTCACGTCCTCAATGAGCGCGCTGAGGCGCTGCAGCGCGAGGCGCGCGCGCCGGTAGCCGCGCTCCACGTGCAGCAGCCGCTCCGCCACCTGCGCGCGGCTCAGCCCCACACACACACACACACTCACGTCCTCAATGAGCGCGCTGAGGCGCTGCAGCGCGAGGCGCGCGCGCCGGTAGCCGCGCTCCACGTGCAGCAGCCGCTCCGCCACCTGCGCGCGGCTCAGCCCCACACACACACACACACTCACGTCCTCAATGAGCGCGCTGAGGCGCTGCAGCGCGAGGCGCGCGCGCCGGTAGCCGCGCTCCACGTGCAGCAGCCGCTCCGCCACCTGCGCGCGGCTCAGCCCCACACACACACACACACTCACGTCCTCAATGAGCGCGCTGAGGCGCTGCAGCGCGAGGCGCGCGCGCCGGTAGCCGCGCTCCACGTGCAGCAGCCGCTCCGCCACCTGCGCGCGGCTCAGCCCCACACACACACACACACTCACGTCCTCAATGAGCGCGCTGAGGCGCTGCAGCGCGAGGCGCGCGCGCCGGTAGCCGCGCTCCACGTGCAGCAGCCGCTCCGCCACCTGCGCGCGGCTCAGCCCCACACACACACACACACTCACGTCCTCAATGAGCGCGCTGAGGCGCTGCAGCGCGAGGCGCGCGCGCCGGTAGCCGCGCTCCACGTGCAGCAGCCGCTCCGCCACCTGCGCGCGGCTCAGCCCCACACACACACACACACTCACGTCCTCAATGAGCGCGCTGAGGCGCTGCAGCGCGAGGCGCGCGCGCCGGTAGCCGCGCTCCACGTGCAGCAGCCGCTCCGCCACCTGCGCGCGGCTCAGCCCCACACACACACACACACTCACGTCCTCAATGAGCGCGCTGAGGCGCTGCAGCGCGAGGCGCGCGCGCCGGTAGCCGCGCTCCACGTGCAGCAGCCGCTCCGCCACCTGCGCGCGGCTCAGCCCCACACACACACACACACTCACGTCCTCAATGAGCGCGCTGAGGCGCTGCAGCGCGAGGCGCGCGCGCCGGTAGCCGCGCTCCACGTGCAGCAGCCGCTCCGCCACCTGCGCGCGGCTCAGCCCCACACACACACACACACTCACGTCCTCAATGAGCGCGCTGAGGCGCTGCAGCGCGAGGCGCGCGCGCCGGTAGCCGCGCTCCACGTGCAGCAGCCGCTCCGCCACCTGCGCGCGGCTCAGCCCCACACACACACACACACTCACGTCCTCAATGAGCGCGCTGAGGCGCTGCAGCGCGAGGCGCGCGCGCCGGTAGCCGCGCTCCACGTGCAGCAGCCGCTCCGCCACCTGCGCGCGGCTCAGCCCCACACACACACACACACTCACGTCCTCAATGAGCGCGCTGAGGCGCTGCAGCGCGAGGCGCGCGCGCCGGTAGCCGCGCTCCACGTGCAGCAGCCGCTCCGCCACCTGCGCGCGGCTCAGCCCCACACACACACACACACTCACGTCCTCAATGAGCGCGCTGAGGCGCTGCAGCGCGAGGCGCGCGCGCCGGTAGCCGCGCTCCACGTGCAGCAGCCGCTCCGCCACCTGCGCGCGGCTCAGCCCCACACACACACACACACTCACGTCCTCAATGAGCGCGCTGAGGCGCTGCAGCGCGAGGCGCGCGCGCCGGTAGCCGCGCTCCACGTGCAGCAGCCGCTCCGCCACCTGCGCGCGGCTCAGCCCCACACACACACACACACTCACGTCCTCAATGAGCGCGCTGAGGCGCTGCAGCGCGAGGCGCGCGCGCCGGTAGCCGCGCTCCACGTGCAGCAGCCGCTCCGCCACCTGCGCGCGGCTCAGCCCCACACACACACACACACTCACGTCCTCAATGAGCGCGCTGAGGCGCTGCAGCGCGAGGCGCGCGCGCCGGTAGCCGCGCTCCACGTGCAGCAGCCGCTCCGCCACCTGCGCGCGGCTCAGCCCCACACACACACACACACTCACGTCCTCAATGAGCGCGCTGAGGCGCTGCAGCGCGAGGCGCGCGCGCCGGTAGCCGCGCTCCACGTGCAGCAGCCGCTCCGCCACCTGCGCGCGGCTCAGCCCCACACACACACACACACTCACGTCCTCAATGAGCGCGCTGAGGCGCTGCAGCGCGAGGCGCGCGCGCCGGTAGCCGCGCTCCACGTGCAGCAGCCGCTCCGCCACCTGCGCGCGGCTCAGCCCCACACACACACACACACTCACGTCCTCAATGAGCGCGCTGAGGCGCTGCAGCGCGAGGCGCGCGCGCCGGTAGCCGCGCTCCACGTGCAGCAGCCGCTCCGCCACCTGCGCGCGGCTCAGCCCCACACACACACACACACTCACGTCCTCAATGAGCGCGCTGAGGCGCTGCAGCGCGAGGCGCGCGCGCCGGTAGCCGCGCTCCACGTGCAGCAGCCGCTCCGCCACCTGCGCGCGGCTCAGCCCCACACACACACACACACTCACGTCCTCAATGAGCGCGCTGAGGCGCTGCAGCGCGAGGCGCGCGCGCCGGTAGCCGCGCTCCACGTGCAGCAGCCGCTCCGCCACCTGCGCGCGGCTCAGCCCCACACACACACACACACTCACGTCCTCAATGAGCGCGCTGAGGCGCTGCAGCGCGAGGCGCGCGCGCCGGTAGCCGCGCTCCACGTGCAGCAGCCGCTCCGCCACCTGCGCGCGGCTCAGCCCCACACACACACACACACTCACGTCCTCAATGAGCGCGCTGAGGCGCTGCAGCGCGAGGCGCGCGCGCCGGTAGCCGCGCTCCACGTGCAGCAGCCGCTCCGCCACCTGCGCGCGGCTCAGCCCCACACACACACACACACTCACGTCCTCAATGAGCGCGCTGAGGCGCTGCAGCGCGAGGCGCGCGCGCCGGTAGCCGCGCTCCACGTGCAGCAGCCGCTCCGCCACCTGCGCGCGGCTCAGCCCCACACACACACACACACTCACGTCCTCAATGAGCGCGCTGAGGCGCTGCAGCGCGAGGCGCGCGCGCCGGTAGCCGCGCTCCACGTGCAGCAGCCGCTCCGCCACCTGCGCGCGGCTCAGCCCCACACACACACACACACTCACGTCCTCAATGAGCGCGCTGAGGCGCTGCAGCGCGAGGCGCGCGCGCCGGTAGCCGCGCTCCACGTGCAGCAGCCGCTCCGCCACCTGCGCGCGGCTCAGCCCCACACACACACACACACTCACGTCCTCAATGAGCGCGCTGAGGCGCTGCAGCGCGAGGCGCGCGCGCCGGTAGCCGCGCTCCACGTGCAGCAGCCGCTCCGCCACCTGCGCGCGGCTCAGCCCCACACACACACACACACTCACGTCCTCAATGAGCGCGCTGAGGCGCTGCAGCGCGAGGCGCGCGCGCCGGTAGCCGCGCTCCACGTGCAGCAGCCGCTCCGCCACCTGCGCGCGGCTCAGCCCCACACACACACACACACTCACGTCCTCAATGAGCGCGCTGAGGCGCTGCAGCGCGAGGCGCGCGCGCCGGTAGCCGCGCTCCACGTGCAGCAGCCGCTCCGCCACCTGCGCGCGGCTCAGCCCCACACACACACACACACTCACGTCCTCAATGAGCGCGCTGAGGCGCTGCAGCGCGAGGCGCGCGCGCCGGTAGCCGCGCTCCACGTGCAGCAGCCGCTCCGCCACCTGCGCGCGGCTCAGCCCCACACACACACACACACTCACGTCCTCAATGAGCGCGCTGAGGCGCTGCAGCGCGAGGCGCGCGCGCCGGTAGCCGCGCTCCACGTGCAGCAGCCGCTCCGCCACCTGCGCGCGGCTCAGCCCCACACACACACACACACTCACGTCCTCAATGAGCGCGCTGAGGCGCTGCAGCGCGAGGCGCGCGCGCCGGTAGCCGCGCTCCACGTGCAGCAGCCGCTCCGCCACCTGCGCGCGGCTCAGCCCCACACACACACACACACTCACGTCCTCAATGAGCGCGCTGAGGCGCTGCAGCGCGAGGCGCGCGCGCCGGTAGCCGCGCTCCACGTGCAGCAGCCGCTCCGCCACCTGCGCGCGGCTCAGCCCCACACACACACACACACTCACGTCCTCAATGAGCGCGCTGAGGCGCTGCAGCGCGAGGCGCGCGCGCCGGTAGCCGCGCTCCACGTGCAGCAGCCGCTCCGCCACCTGCGCGCGGCTCAGCCCCACACACACACACACACTCACGTCCTCAATGAGCGCGCTGAGGCGCTGCAGCGCGAGGCGCGCGCGCCGGTAGCCGCGCTCCACGTGCAGCAGCCGCTCCGCCACCTGCGCGCGGCTCAGCCCCACACACACACACACACTCACGTCCTCAATGAGCGCGCTGAGGCGCTGCAGCGCGAGGCGCGCGCGCCGGTAGCCGCGCTCCACGTGCAGCAGCCGCTCCGCCACCTGCGCGCGGCTCAGCCCCACACACACACACACACTCACGTCCTCAATGAGCGCGCTGAGGCGCTGCAGCGCGAGGCGCGCGCGCCGGTAGCCGCGCTCCACGTGCAGCAGCCGCTCCGCCACCTGCGCGCGGCTCAGCCCCACACACACACACACACTCACGTCCTCAATGAGCGCGCTGAGGCGCTGCAGCGCGAGGCGCGCGCGCCGGTAGCCGCGCTCCACGTGCAGCAGCCGCTCCGCCACCTGCGCGCGGCTCAGCCCCACACACACACACACACTCACGTCCTCAATGAGCGCGCTGAGGCGCTGCAGCGCGAGGCGCGCGCGCCGGTAGCCGCGCTCCACGTGCAGCAGCCGCTCCGCCACCTGCGCGCGGCTCAGCCCCACACACACACACACACTCACGTCCTCAATGAGCGCGCTGAGGCGCTGCAGCGCGAGGCGCGCGCGCCGGTAGCCGCGCTCCACGTGCAGCAGCCGCTCCGCCACCTGCGCGCGGCTCAGCCCCACACACACACACACACTCACGTCCTCAATGAGCGCGCTGAGGCGCTGCAGCGCGAGGCGCGCGCGCCGGTAGCCGCGCTCCACGTGCAGCAGCCGCTCCGCCACCTGCGCGCGGCTCAGCCCCACACACACACACACACTCACGTCCTCAATGAGCGCGCTGAGGCGCTGCAGCGCGAGGCGCGCGCGCCGGTAGCCGCGCTCCACGTGCAGCAGCCGCTCCGCCACCTGCGCGCGGCTCAGCCCCACACACACACACACACTCACGTCCTCAATGAGCGCGCTGAGGCGCTGCAGCGCGAGGCGCGCGCGCCGGTAGCCGCGCTCCACGTGCAGCAGCCGCTCCGCCACCTGCGCGCGGCTCAGCCCCACACACACACACACACTCACGTCCTCAATGAGCGCGCTGAGGCGCTGCAGCGCGAGGCGCGCGCGCCGGTAGCCGCGCTCCACGTGCAGCAGCCGCTCCGCCACCTGCGCGCGGCTCAGCCCCACACACACACACACACTCACGTCCTCAATGAGCGCGCTGAGGCGCTGCAGCGCGAGGCGCGCGCGCCGGTAGCCGCGCTCCACGTGCAGCAGCCGCTCCGCCACCTGCGCGCGGCTCAGCCCCACACACACACACACACTCACGTCCTCAATGAGCGCGCTGAGGCGCTGCAGCGCGAGGCGCGCGCGCCGGTAGCCGCGCTCCACGTGCAGCAGCCGCTCCGCCACCTGCGCGCGGCTCAGCCCCACACACACACACACACTCACGTCCTCAATGAGCGCGCTGAGGCGCTGCAGCGCGAGGCGCGCGCGCCGGTAGCCGCGCTCCACGTGCAGCAGCCGCTCCGCCACCTGCGCGCGGCTCAGCCCCACACACACACACACACTCACGTCCTCAATGAGCGCGCTGAGGCGCTGCAGCGCGAGGCGCGCGCGCCGGTAGCCGCGCTCCACGTGCAGCAGCCGCTCCGCCACCTGCGCGCGGCTCAGCCCCACACACACACACACACTCACGTCCTCAATGAGCGCGCTGAGGCGCTGCAGCGCGAGGCGCGCGCGCCGGTAGCCGCGCTCCACGTGCAGCAGCCGCTCCGCCACCTGCGCGCGGCTCAGCCCCACACACACACACACACTCACGTCCTCAATGAGCGCGCTGAGGCGCTGCAGCGCGAGGCGCGCGCGCCGGTAGCCGCGCTCCACGTGCAGCAGCCGCTCCGCCACCTGCGCGCGGCTCAGCCCCACACACACACACACACTCACGTCCTCAATGAGCGCGCTGAGGCGCTGCAGCGCGAGGCGCGCGCGCCGGTAGCCGCGCTCCACGTGCAGCAGCCGCTCCGCCACCTGCGCGCGGCTCAGCCCCACACACACACACACACTCACGTCCTCAATGAGCGCGCTGAGGCGCTGCAGCGCGAGGCGCGCGCGCCGGTAGCCGCGCTCCACGTGCAGCAGCCGCTCCGCCACCTGCGCGCGGCTCAGCCCCACACACACACACACACTCACGTCCTCAATGAGCGCGCTGAGGCGCTGCAGCGCGAGGCGCGCGCGCCGGTAGCCGCGCTCCACGTGCAGCAGCCGCTCCGCCACCTGCGCGCGGCTCAGCCCCACACACACACACACACTCACGTCCTCAATGAGCGCGCTGAGGCGCTGCAGCGCGAGGCGCGCGCGCCGGTAGCCGCGCTCCACGTGCAGCAGCCGCTCCGCCACCTGCGCGCGGCTCAGCCCCACACACACACACACACTCACGTCCTCAATGAGCGCGCTGAGGCGCTGCAGCGCGAGGCGCGCGCGCCGGTAGCCGCGCTCCACGTGCAGCAGCCGCTCCGCCACCTGCGCGCGGCTCAGCCCCACACACACACACACACTCACGTCCTCAATGAGCGCGCTGAGGCGCTGCAGCGCGAGGCGCGCGCGCCGGTAGCCGCGCTCCACGTGCAGCAGCCGCTCCGCCACCTGCGCGCGGCTCAGCCCCACACACACACACACACTCACGTCCTCAATGAGCGCGCTGAGGCGCTGCAGCGCGAGGCGCGCGCGCCGGTAGCCGCGCTCCACGTGCAGCAGCCGCTCCGCCACCTGCGCGCGGCTCAGCCCCACACACACACACACACTCACGTCCTCAATGAGCGCGCTGAGGCGCTGCAGCGCGAGGCGCGCGCGCCGGTAGCCGCGCTCCACGTGCAGCAGCCGCTCCGCCACCTGCGCGCGGCTCAGCCCCACACACACACACACACTCACGTCCTCAATGAGCGCGCTGAGGCGCTGCAGCGCGAGGCGCGCGCGCCGGTAGCCGCGCTCCACGTGCAGCAGCCGCTCCGCCACCTGCGCGCGGCTCAGCCCCACACACACACACACACTCACGTCCTCAATGAGCGCGCTGAGGCGCTGCAGCGCGAGGCGCGCGCGCCGGTAGCCGCGCTCCACGTGCAGCAGCCGCTCCGCCACCTGCGCGCGGCTCAGCCCCACACACACACACACACTCACGTCCTCAATGAGCGCGCTGAGGCGCTGCAGCGCGAGGCGCGCGCGCCGGTAGCCGCGCTCCACGTGCAGCAGCCGCTCCGCCACCTGCGCGCGGCTCAGCCCCACACACACACACACACTCACGTCCTCAATGAGCGCGCTGAGGCGCTGCAGCGCGAGGCGCGCGCGCCGGTAGCCGCGCTCCACGTGCAGCAGCCGCTCCGCCACCTGCGCGCGGCTCAGCCCCACACACACACACACACTCACGTCCTCAATGAGCGCGCTGAGGCGCTGCAGCGCGAGGCGCGCGCGCCGGTAGCCGCGCTCCACGTGCAGCAGCCGCTCCGCCACCTGCGCGCGGCTCAGCCCCACACACACACACACACTCACGTCCTCAATGAGCGCGCTGAGGCGCTGCAGCGCGAGGCGCGCGCGCCGGTAGCCGCGCTCCACGTGCAGCAGCCGCTCCGCCACCTGCGCGCGGCTCAGCCCCACACACACACACACACTCACGTCCTCAATGAGCGCGCTGAGGCGCTGCAGCGCGAGGCGCGCGCGCCGGTAGCCGCGCTCCACGTGCAGCAGCCGCTCCGCCACCTGCGCGCGGCTCAGCCCCACACACACACACACACTCACGTCCTCAATGAGCGCGCTGAGGCGCTGCAGCGCGAGGCGCGCGCGCCGGTAGCCGCGCTCCACGTGCAGCAGCCGCTCCGCCACCTGCGCGCGGCTCAGCCCCACACACACACACACACTCACGTCCTCAATGAGCGCGCTGAGGCGCTGCAGCGCGAGGCGCGCGCGCCGGTAGCCGCGCTCCACGTGCAGCAGCCGCTCCGCCACCTGCGCGCGGCTCAGCCCCACACACACACACACACTCACGTCCTCAATGAGCGCGCTGAGGCGCTGCAGCGCGAGGCGCGCGCGCCGGTAGCCGCGCTCCACGTGCAGCAGCCGCTCCGCCACCTGCGCGCGGCTCAGCCCCACACACACACACACACTCACGTCCTCAATGAGCGCGCTGAGGCGCTGCAGCGCGAGGCGCGCGCGCCGGTAGCCGCGCTCCACGTGCAGCAGCCGCTCCGCCACCTGCGCGCGGCTCAGCCCCACACACACACACACACTCACGTCCTCAATGAGCGCGCTGAGGCGCTGCAGCGCGAGGCGCGCGCGCCGGTAGCCGCGCTCCACGTGCAGCAGCCGCTCCGCCACCTGCGCGCGGCTCAGCCCCACACACACACACACACTCACGTCCTCAATGAGCGCGCTGAGGCGCTGCAGCGCGAGGCGCGCGCGCCGGTAGCCGCGCTCCACGTGCAGCAGCCGCTCCGCCACCTGCGCGCGGCTCAGCCCCACACACACACACACACTCACGTCCTCAATGAGCGCGCTGAGGCGCTGCAGCGCGAGGCGCGCGCGCCGGTAGCCGCGCTCCACGTGCAGCAGCCGCTCCGCCACCTGCGCGCGGCTCAGCCCCACACACACACACACACTCACGTCCTCAATGAGCGCGCTGAGGCGCTGCAGCGCGAGGCGCGCGCGCCGGTAGCCGCGCTCCACGTGCAGCAGCCGCTCCGCCACCTGCGCGCGGCTCAGCCCCACACACACACACACACTCACGTCCTCAATGAGCGCGCTGAGGCGCTGCAGCGCGAGGCGCGCGCGCCGGTAGCCGCGCTCCACGTGCAGCAGCCGCTCCGCCACCTGCGCGCGGCTCAGCCCCACACACACACACACACTCACGTCCTCAATGAGCGCGCTGAGGCGCTGCAGCGCGAGGCGCGCGCGCCGGTAGCCGCGCTCCACGTGCAGCAGCCGCTCCGCCACCTGCGCGCGGCTCAGCCCCACACACACACACACACTCACGTCCTCAATGAGCGCGCTGAGGCGCTGCAGCGCGAGGCGCGCGCGCCGGTAGCCGCGCTCCACGTGCAGCAGCCGCTCCGCCACCTGCGCGCGGCTCAGCCCCACACACACACACACACTCACGTCCTCAATGAGCGCGCTGAGGCGCTGCAGCGCGAGGCGCGCGCGCCGGTAGCCGCGCTCCACGTGCAGCAGCCGCTCCGCCACCTGCGCGCGGCTCAGCCCCACACACACACACACACTCACGTCCTCAATGAGCGCGCTGAGGCGCTGCAGCGCGAGGCGCGCGCGCCGGTAGCCGCGCTCCACGTGCAGCAGCCGCTCCGCCACCTGCGCGCGGCTCAGCCCCACACACACACACACACTCACGTCCTCAATGAGCGCGCTGAGGCGCTGCAGCGCGAGGCGCGCGCGCCGGTAGCCGCGCTCCACGTGCAGCAGCCGCTCCGCCACCTGCGCGCGGCTCAGCCCCACACACACACACACACTCACGTCCTCAATGAGCGCGCTGAGGCGCTGCAGCGCGAGGCGCGCGCGCCGGTAGCCGCGCTCCACGTGCAGCAGCCGCTCCGCCACCTGCGCGCGGCTCAGCCCCACACACACACACACACTCACGTCCTCAATGAGCGCGCTGAGGCGCTGCAGCGCGAGGCGCGCGCGCCGGTAGCCGCGCTCCACGTGCAGCAGCCGCTCCGCCACCTGCGCGCGGCTCAGCCCCACACACACACACACACTCACGTCCTCAATGAGCGCGCTGAGGCGCTGCAGCGCGAGGCGCGCGCGCCGGTAGCCGCGCTCCACGTGCAGCAGCCGCTCCGCCACCTGCGCGCGGCTCAGCCCCACACACACACACACACTCACGTCCTCAATGAGCGCGCTGAGGCGCTGCAGCGCGAGGCGCGCGCGCCGGTAGCCGCGCTCCACGTGCAGCAGCCGCTCCGCCACCTGCGCGCGGCTCAGCCCCACACACACACACACACTCACGTCCTCAATGAGCGCGCTGAGGCGCTGCAGCGCGAGGCGCGCGCGCCGGTAGCCGCGCTCCACGTGCAGCAGCCGCTCCGCCACCTGCGCGCGGCTCAGC